>WNWK01003895.1:0-153261 GCA_009830355.1 Cherax destructor
GTTTCTACCAATCGACAGATGATCCAGAACATTAGTGCTGTTTTACCAGGGGCACGAGCCATTGATCCTGCCAACAGCACTCTCCTTGGTGCTCCTCTTGGGCCCAATGCCATCAACCTGGTCCTAGAAAAAAAAATCAGACCTCAGATCGATGGATGGCAGGATGAAAGATATTAATACACATGATGCCTTCTACCTACTCACCAGGTGCCTGTCAATTCCAAAACTTACATACTTCCTGAGATGCTCCCCAGCCTTCAGCAGTCCGAAACTCAAGGAATATGACTCTCTCCTCAAGACCATGCTAGAGAGTGTATTGAATCTTTCCCTCGAAGATGGACAGTGGTTGCAAGCCTCACTTCCAGTCAGGCTTGGGGGGCTGGGAGTACGCAAATCCTCCCAGATTGCCCTACCAGCTTTTCTATCCTCTTCCATAGCATCAAATGAGTTAATAAAACAAATTTTTCTAGAGAACCTCAGTGATTCAGCAGGAATACAGGACCCTAGCTATGCCATTGCCATCACTGAATGGGACTCTTGCTGCTCCAGCACCAAAACCTAGTGCAGAACTGGCCTACAAACAGTCAAGCTGGGATGGCCCCATTACTGAAAAGATGCTTGCTAACATGCTTAGGGCTGTAACATCACACAGGGAGACTGACCGTCTCCTAGCTGTGAGTGCACATCACTCTGGGGACTTCCTCCAAACAGTTCCTATTTCGGCAATGGGAACACGCCTCGACCCTAAGACCCTTCGTATTGCAGTGGCTCTGCGCCTTGCTGCCGCTATTCACACGGAATATACGTGTATTTGCAGCGATGCGCAAGCCGACCAATATGGTCTACATGGTCTTAACTGTTCTAAAACCAAGGGTTGGCATGCAAGACACAATGAAGTCAACGACATCATAAACAGAACCCTTGCTACAGCTGGATGCCCAGCCGAGAGAGAGCCCCGATCACTAGCAGCCAACAATACCCACAACCCAGCAAACCGCCCAATGGGATCACCATCTATCCTTGGAAGAATAACAAGCTCTTAGCATGGGACTATACCTGTGTGTCGACACTGGCTAACACCTACATTCATCACAGTGTTGGGCGACAGGGAGGAGCTGCTGACCACAGGAAGGAGTACAAGATTGGCAAGTACAGGGACATAAGCCAAAAGAATCAATTTGTCCCAGTACGATCAAAGACCTTGGGACCATGGGGGAAAAAAATGCAACACGTTTCCTTAAAGAACTGGGTTCCAGACTCATCGAGACCACCAGGGACCCAAGGGCAGCCACTTTCATGTTCCAGCGCCTCAGCGTGGCCATCCAGAGGGGAAACGCATGCTGCATACTTGGCTCGCGTCCGGCTTTGGAGGAGCTGGAGGAGATTCCTAATCTTTGATATACTGTACCAATGTATTCATTGTGTTTTCTGTCAATGTATTCTGTCTATTAATAAAGTACACATATAATATATATAGGGAGTGGTAGGAGAAGAAAATATTCAAACAGCTCCGGGGAGAACCTCGAGTTTTCCCTGAGGTACGTTTATTGTCTTCTCTGAGGATGAGGGTCCCCAGTAAAGTTCTAGAGGTGGTACCTCCTAATATATATATATATATATATATATATATATATATATATATATATATATATATATATATATATATATATATATATATATATATATATATATATATATATATATATATATATAGAAAGAGTAAGGTGATGAGGATAACAAAAAGAATAGGTGACGAAAGATTGGATATCAGATTGGAGGGAGAGAGTATGGAGGAGGTGAATGTATTCAGATATTTGGGAGTGGACATGTCGGCGGATGGGTCTATGAAGGATGAGGTGAATCATAGAATTGATGAGGGAAAAGGGTGAGTGGAGCACTTCGGAGTCTGTGGAGACAAAGAACCTTGTCCATGGAAGTAAAGAGGGAATGTATGACAGTATAGTTATACCAACGCTCTTATATGGGTGTGAAGCATGGGTGATGAATGTTGCAACGAGGAGAAGGCTGGAGGCAGTGGAGATGTCATGTCTGAGGTCAATGTGTGGTGTGAATATAATGCAGAGAATTCGGAGTTTGGAAATTAGGAGGAGGTGCGGGATTACCAAAACGATTGTCCAGAGAGCTGAGGAGGGGTTGTTGAGGTGGTTTGGACATGTAGAGAGAATGGAACGAGACAGAGTGACTTCGAGAGTGTATAAATCTGTAGTGGAGGGAAGGCGGGGTAGGGGTCGGCCTAGGAAAGGTTGGAGGGAGGGGTAAAGGAAGTTTTGTGTGCGAGGGGCTTGGATTTCCAGCAAGCATGTGTGAGCGTATTTGATAGGAGTGAATGGAGGCATATGGTTTTTAATACTTGACGTGCTGTTGGAGTGTGAGCAAAGTAACATTTATGAAGGGATTCAGGAAACCGGCAGGCCGGACTTGAGTTCTGGAGATGGGAAGTACAGTGCCGGCACTCTGAAGGAGGGGTGTAAATGTTGCAGTTTTATAACTGTAGTGTAAAGCACCCTTCTGGCAAGACAGTGATGGAGTGAATGATGATGAAAGTTTTTCTTTTCGGGCCACCCTGCCTTGGTGGGAATCGGCCGATGTGTTAATAAAAAAAAAAAAATATATATATATATATATATATATATATATATATATATATATATATATGAGAAGAGAGAGAGAGAGAGAGAGAGAGAGAGAGAGAGAGAGAGAGAGAGAGAGAGGAGGGGAGAGAGAGAGAGAGAGAGAGAGAGAGAGATAGATGAGATAGATAGATAGATAGATAGATAGATAGATAGATAGATAGATAGATAGATAGATAGATAGATAGAGAGAGAGAGAGAGAGAGAGAGAGGGGGCACGAATCGGTAAAGCCAGTTGATACAAGAGGAGACTTTATAATATTTTTTTTTTTGTTTTAATCAAAGGACGCGCTAAAACAATGGAAGTCATTTCGCATCTGAGAACTTGTAGTGATGAATCTGTGCAAGGAATGACAGGATAAGTCTAATTTCATGGATCAAGACCTGGAATCAAGGATGTTTCTTCGAGGTTGAAAGAGGCTAAGAGTCTAATTCTGCGAACACACCCACTTGAATACTACTATTTTTTTTTATGCTTGTCTGTCTAGCAGCTTCATTCACTTTTTCCAAGATTCATTATCTATATCTTCACCAGTCACCAACATCCATCGATCTTTCAATTTATATTTCACCAAATGTTTGAATTTTAGTTTTAGTATGTTTTTAGAAAGGATATAGGAAAGTAATGGTTTGGAAATAGAGTAGTCGATGAGTGGAACAGTCTCCCTAGTAGAGTTATTGAAGCTAAAACCTTAAGTAGCTTCAAATATAGGTTAAATAAATTACATGAGTGAGAGGGGTTAGATCTGAATGGGACTTGCACATGAGTTAATAGGGTTAAATGACACACTTGTGCAACGTTTAGGAATCTCTTTTCTGGAAATGTTTCGCCACGTAGTGGCTTCGTCAGTCCAATGCAAAGACTGATGATCCGAACACATGGACTCTCTGTAATAATGTTGTATTAATATTGGTAGAATTACCGACAATATGTTAAAAAAAATATTTTAATAGACCATAATTTTTAAAGGGGTGGACCGGTAAGCCAGCGAAAGGCCTCGGTCAGATGACCAAAAGCTCCAACGGCGGGTCATCATCTGACTAAGACCCGCGTCAGGAAACATCTGTCCGGTGTCCTGACGAACCTACCCTAAAAGGACACAAATGCAACTAATGTGACATTTTATTGTGGCAACGTTTCGCTCTCCAGGAGCTTTGTCAAGCCGTTACAAACAATACAGGGACACAGAAGGGTATATATAGGGGTGTAGATAAATGTTTCAGAGAACCGACAAGTTGATAAGTTAGACACATCTGAAACATTTGGGTATCTTTATTGAGTAAACGTTTCGCCACACACTAACTTCATCAGTTCATACAAAGAAGAATGGTGAAGAACAGAAGGAGTTTGAGGTAATCAGTCCCTCAGCCTGGAGTCGATGTAATCAGTCCATTAATCTTGAAAAAAAAATAGAGCATATACGCAAAGTGGCCTATATACTGTAGACAGGTGAGGTGAAGTTGGTAAAGCCTATAAGTTAGGCAATTGAAGAATTCCCTGAATCAATATGCCAAGATATTGGTATGTCTGACAGGAATGTAGATAAATGGTTCAAACAACCGTATATAGGACTGATGAAGCCAGTGTGTGGCGAAACGTTTCAACAATAAATATACACAAGTGCTGCACATATGTCTAATTTATGATAGATAGGGGTATATACATTATATGCACCTTTGTCTGCACCTATATATACTCTCTGCGTTCCTGTATTGTTTGTAACGGATTGATAAAGCTCCTGGAGAAGGAAACGTTGCCACAATAGAATATCACATTAGTTGCACTTGTGTTCTTTTACCTAAGACATCGACTCCGAGGGAATGATTACTTCAAACTCCTTCTCGTCTTTCACCTTTCTCTGCATTGGACTGAAGAAGCCACTGCGTGGCGAAACGTTCCCAGAAAAAAAAAAGATCCCCAAATGCTGCACAAGTGTCTCATTTACCAACTTGTCTGCTTTCTAAACCACTTATACACACTGATAAATGGGTTGGGCTAATATTTTTAAGTGGGTTTGGGTTTGACAAAAACCTTCTGCAGTGATCCTCCTTTCGTGTGTTATGTTCAGTCTTTCTCTCTGGTCTTCCATCTGCCCGCTCTTCTGCTTTGCCGTTAAGCGCTTCTCTCATGTCTCCCCTCCAGTCTTCCTGGTGCTGCCGGGACGACAGCTGGGAGGCCTCGTAGGTCTTCCTTCACCTGCGATGCTTCCTTCCTTCCTTCCTCCTCCCTGTCACTGATCTGCGCCTCGAGAAAGCGGATTTCCTTCTCAGGACAACCTGCTCAGGACAGCCTCCCCCAGGAGGTCGTCCTGGAGGACAGCCTCTTAACTCTTATCACCTTCCTTATCGACGAACTTTCAATATACCAAATAAAGGGATTTAAGTTTTGTTCTTAATTTTTTGCATAAACCTGGTTTGTCTCCAGTCGTGTTATTACGATTTCGTGAGTCAGGATTCTTAGATAAGTATTTGTTCTTCATGTTCTTGCCATAAGAACGTAAGAAAGAAGGAGCACTGCAGCAGGCTTACTGACCCTTGCTAAGCAGGGCCCCAGTCACCTACTGGTCCAAGCTAGTCAGATCTATCTCACACCCACCCACACCCATTCATGTATTGGTCCAATCTATTTTTAAAACTACACAATGTTTTGGCTTTTATGACGTAATTCGGGAGTTTTTCCACTCATCCACAACAGAGGATCGAGCCGTTTTCAAGATGAAGGATCGTCTTGTTCCTAACACAGATCTTAGTCTCACACAGGATGAGCGCCTACACCAGTTTTCGTCGCCCGCGGGTACACATGCGGATGTCAGCAGCCTTACACCCACAGGTTTCCGGAAGGGAGGAGGCCGTGGCCGTGCGTAGCAACATCCGGCGAATGCCCTCTCTATTGATCCCGATAAATGATTTAATCTGCGTAAGGCGCGGGGTAACGCGAGCCACACTGACATGTTGCGCTGGTCTTGCGTCATTGGGAGGGTGGTCGTGGAAGGAAGAGGGTGATCCTAGTTCGGTTGCAAGTTTTATTTTCTTTCAAACTGTATTGCATCTGCCACTTTTCCGTCCACACCATTAAGCTGTCCAAAGCATGAAAATTCGTAATGAATGTTGCCGCGTCACTTGCAGTACTGCAGTATATTACAGTTCAATTTACAGGATGAAAGATGTTGCCGTATCTCAGTTATTTAAAAGTTCGTCAGTTCAAAGTACACTAAAGCCCCGTCTAGATGCGACCCGCACCAGCTGACTAACATATACCGTGATATAAACCTTGGTGATAGGTACCGACAAATTGGTTTAGCAAGACACGTAAACAAGCACTAGGACATATTTATTATAAAAAGTTTCGCTGGGACGTTGATCACTTTTAACATACAGAAGTTAAAAAGATAGTATATATAGGCGGAGAATGAGGTGTCAGTGACGCATGGTGACCTGAAAAAATTATAATATTAAAGCGTAACCCAAAGACTACCCTTGACCCTGACCTTGAGCATATAAGGCGCAGGGTGATTTTCCAAGACATACTGTGGAAAAAAGAGCGCCTTATATGCCGAAAAGTACTGTAAGTCATTGTTTAATGATAGGCGAACAGAGGCAGCATGCATACTGACACATGCCAAAACGGCTAAATCATCTGGGTTCTTCCGACTGTGAGCTGATTGTTCTTTCAATGAACCACTGTGAGCTGACTGTTCTCTCACTGAACCACCGTGCCCCTTATATAAATTATTCGGTTGGACAAAGAAATGTCAATATGCAAAGGAAAGAGTTATCAGGACATCGAAATTTTATGCCTATATCTTTCCTCTTCAAATCAACAAAATTCTCTAGAGAATAGTGTCACTCATTTCCCCACTTACCTACAGAATAATGGTCTACAACGAAGAAAGTTCGGTTCCATGAAGAACGAATCTGAAGACTCGTCTCTACATCCCTTAATTGATTTGGTCTGCAAATTTCTGTATTGCTGTTAATATTTTTTTTAATTCTCTCTTAAAAAATGTGAAACTATATACTATAAGATTAAGAAAATTACGCCTCAATTACCCTAGATATACATGTGCACACAACATTATACATACACGCACATAACATATCTAAGCATTTAGGTGAGTCAATTTCTGAAGCTTAGTACAAAATAAAACAAGTTATTTTCAGTTAGGTTGAATTAATTTAACCTCAGTTAGCCTATGTTTACGTACCGTTAACTTCTAACCAAACCGCATGTAATGACGCTAATGAACATTTTTATTGAACAAAATTAGATATATCAACAATGTGCTGCCACTCTATATGATATTTACATTGTGAGTACAAAAGCAAGCTCGATTCCCTTGTCATATTCCATCATACTGTTTGGCTTCAGTATATCAGGTAATGAAATTTGTCAGCTTTAGCTGGAAGACTTCAGTTGGGAGAGGAAGACATAGTCAAGCGTTCCATTATCGACTCATTACCTAAGGGAGCTTCAGAGGATTCGTTCTAGCAGAGCAAGAGCTGTTGTTACTTTGGAATTACCGTCTCTCTGGAGGTTTCAACCCACATCAATGTGTAATGAAAGTTACGTTGGTTAGGTATTATTAAGGTTATGCTGAACACTTCTGGTCACCGTATTACAGAGAAGGATAACAAAGTTGACCCCATATATCAGAAACCTTTCCAACGAGGACAAACCAAGAGCACTGCATCTGCACTCTAGAAAGACATAGAATTAAGAGGACATGACTGAGGTGTATAAATGGAAAATAGGAATAAGTACAGAGGATGTAAATAACGAGCTTAAAATATCTAACCAAGATAGGACTTACAGAAATGGGTTCATGTTGGGAAAATTTAGATTCAGAAAGGATATAGGAAAGCACTGGTAATAGAGTTGTGGATGAGTGGAACAAACTTCCAAGTTACGCCATTTAAGCTAAAACCTTGTGCAGTTTTAAAAATAGATTATACAAGTACATTAGAGGGTGTAGATGGATGTGAGATGGACATGCCTAGCATGGGCTAGTAGAAAAAATAAACACTAATGCGGTATAATGCGATTCTTTACTAAGTTTCGCCCACTGTATGAGAGAAACGTAGTCAATAAGGGATAGCATTTGTGTTTATTTCTCCATTGTGTCAGTATTTTATACCATTTATCTCCATGCGCTAGTAGGCCTGCCGCAGTGTTTCTTTTTTCCTTAGCTTCTCATGTAATAGTTCTGCGAAAACGACTGTCGTTAGCAGTCACTTCATTCGTTAGTAAGAACGCGCTCTTTATATACGGTTAGCTAGCAGACTGACACAAGACACCTCGGCAATAGTTTAATAGTTCTCTAAGTAACCGCAGGCGATTTGTCTTAGTCAACATTAATTCCTCTGGTGTCAAAGCTAATCATTATATTCTTACAGAGATAAATTACAGAAAAAATTGCATATTTTAATGTGTATTATAGAAAAAATTGCATATTTTAATGTGTATTTTTGCCCATTACTTACCTTGGTAGAGCACTGAGCGTCGACAACTACATATAAATTGAAGGTTTTGTGCGTCGAATATTTTTAAAAGTACTTAGCATCTATAATATAGACGAGACGTTAGATTAAATAATGTCTAGTTCCCAACTGAGAGTGTACGTGTACATGAGGATGTGCGTGTATGTGCCTGTGTGCATATGTATACGATAAAAAAGTAAGCGTACGGTTCGTCTCCGTGTATGTTACATGCATGTATGTATGTATAATTGTGTGTACATGCACATGTTAGGGCCGTTTCCCAGAGCTCACCCAAACATATTTTATCAGTCACTTTGTGGCGTGAAACATATCATTAAGTAATACAACATGCATTTCTCTAAATTTATTCAGTATAACAGAAGTTCAGTTACGCTTATTTGGGGTAAAATATTTTAGTTTACTTAGGTAACGCTCTTCCTTAACACTTGGCACTTCCATGATATTACTGACGAAGCTTCCTTAATTCAGGGTAATTTTGTGTTGGTTGAGCCACATATGCCAACTCTTGCTTGTGAACTCATATCTGTTCTAATTTTATGAGATATAAACCAGTGCATGGACATAAGAACGTAAGAAAGGTGGAACGGTGCAGCAAGCCTATTGGCCCATACCAGGCAGATCCTTCTTAAACCCAAATCCACTAACAAAAATATTTGCACAACCCATTTTCAATGCTACCCATGGAATAAACTTTGATAACCCTATTTATTCATGTGAAAGCTTTTATTCCTCTGAAAAATCGTGTACATTTGAATCAAGTTCTCAGATTTATAACCTACGTATTCCGTCCCAACGTGAGTATCATCAGACGTGAAGCCATACGTGTGAAGTCGTGTTTATGTGAACATATGTTTACTTCGGCTTCGTTTGTGAAGTGGTCATCAAGTCGAGGTTGCCCGTCTGTTTTATTCCTGACAAATTACCGGATGGTGGGAACCAGCGAGCGTTGCTGTTTCCTCTGCACAAGTTGCGTAAATTCTAGCTTGAAATTCTCCAGCAAAACAGTTCTGTAATATATTAGGAGAGTCCCAGGGCCATAAAGAAAAACTCTGGGCCTCTTCCGAAAGGTCTCCGCCGCCATGTGATGGTAATACACCTCATATTTTTCGTTACAATGGGAGGATGATGACATAATTCATCATAACGATGGAGAAGCCACGTGGAAACCAACGAGTACTAATTTGTTCCGGCACCAGCCATAACTGGACTACCGTTCCATATTCACTACTTACAAGATATAACACTCGTTCTCAATAACAAGTAGTTGAATAATGAGACACTTGCGCAACATTTGGGAATGTTTTTTGAGGAAACGTTTCGCCAGCCAGTGGCGAAACGCTTCCTCAATATTCTCAAATGTTGCATAAGTGTCTCATTCTTCAACCTGTCACTTTTCTAAACCATTTACGTCACAAAATAACAAGTAGTTAATTGTAAAATACTTAATATCATCTTTAGTTGATTTAGCACTTTACAAAATCTTATGGATCATTGTAGAGAATACTTATCAGAGAGAGGCTCAATTTTATATTAAAACTTAGAGAAACCCATATGTGGTGAAGGCTATGAGAATAGGGTTTGAAAAACACATCTCCTGGAAACCGACAAATTTATAATCCCGATTATTAAGGCATTTATAACATTAAACAATTCACAAGCAACACAAAAAAAGATAAAAAATAATCATCCACAAAGCGTGCATTGAATATAATAAGAAAGGCTCATTGTCGAGAATATATATCTGCTAAAGAAAATTACCTACATATGGCTACCACTGCTTCTATTCAGACCCGGATTAGGAGAGAATAGCAGAAAGGAAGGCTCTCTCTCCTCTCTACACTCCCTCCTGTTGCAAGGTTGGATCTAAAAAGTGGGCAACGAGATGTACCACTGAAAATCCTGCAAATATTTAACCGGAAAGGTGAAAGTTAAATAATATTAGTACTAATAGTTTGCGCTGGTTGGCCCTATGGTAAACCGGTCCTCCTAGGAAGTGCGTTAACTATCCAACATCATGTTGATGTTTCTTGACAATGAAACTTTATTGAAGCGCTTCGTTTGCTCTCAGCTTAAAATCAATCTATATGCATTTAGGAAAAATGTCCTATTGAAGCCAGTTTACAAAACAATTATCCTTGCATCTCAGGTGGAAGTGCTTATCGAGATTTTCATACTACAGTGGATGCTCAAGGGGCCCAGAATGTCAAAATCCCTCGTTATTTTCACTGCCAATGATTTAGTTTGATGTCAAATCTATCAGCTACAAGAGGATAATTAATCCTGAATATCATCACTCAAGGATACGTTAATTCTGAGATTCACGCTCTTCCCAGAGTATATACGCTCTCTTCATACGCATCAGAAAACAAATGCCCCACATTAAATATACGAACTATGCTGTCAATGATGTTAAATTCTTAAATATGAAAATACATCTTAATTTGTGAATATTATAAAATATAGGCATATTTTTCTAATTTTAAGTAACATTCCTTGTATTTTCCTACTTTATTGCACTCACGTAAATTTGCATTTATAACCAAAGCTCCTTCACACTTGAGTCAAAATAAACATTAAAGCGAGAAGAACTCTGCTTTTCAAAGCTGTGGGATAAAGAACTTTTTATTAAAGTCTGAGGATAAGAGTATTTGTACATGAATGGTACACAGTATTGACAACATGATGAGTTAGACACATGTGCAACACACAGACCGAGGGACTGATTACCTCGTCTTTTGTGTATAGTTCTACGGTCGTCCCATAATGTCTTGAATTTTTATTGATAAAGCCACCTAGATGGCGAAGCGTCTACTAATAAACATTCCCCTTCCTAACAGTATTTAAATACAATGTTCCCGGCGTGTGCGTATTCAAATATTTTCAACCTTTCCTGCGTATGTCAACATTATTCATGTGCACATATACTCATAAATAATTATGTGCAAATGGGAAGGTAATATACCGACAATACACAAATAATCCGCACACAGCAGAGAGGAGCTTACGACGACGTTTCGGTCCGACTTGGACCATTTACAAAGTCACACCGTAAATGGTCCAAGTCGGACAGAAACGTCGTCGTAAGTTCCTGTCTCCTATCTGCGCGGTTATTTGCGTATTGTTCTAGCTACGGTATTGTGAGAAATAAATTTAAATGTACTTACATGGAAGCTTTATTGGAGATGTTTCGCCCATTCATGGGCTTTAACTTATTTATTATATTTTCTCCAAAATAAAATTTTCTAATTCAGATTTCAATTTTTTTTACGCAGACATTATTGGCGGACGCCTTGCAGGAACTTAAAATATGTGGCTTTCTAACACACAAATTACTTTTCATGGCCCGCATCCAAATAATTACATTGCTAGCCAGCGTGGGAAATTGTAATGTTCACGCAATCCTAAATTTAAAACATCGTAAACTACAAGACCCAAGACTGGTATTTCTGAAACGATAAATGAATGAACGAGAGGGAAAAAAAATGAAAACGTAATATGCTGTAAGGAAAAATAAGATAAAATATGAGAGTAAATCGATTTTGCAATCCTCGTATATACGCCCAGAATGGCTGGTATTGACGCCCTTCGTGACTGGTATATACACCCAGTATGAGTTTTCCATGCTCTCGGTATTAACGCTGCTTACACAATTAATGATCGGTAATAGGTGGGGAGAAATAATTAACTGATCTGAGAACCCCTGCAGCAAACATTTCCTTACCTCCCATGATTTGGTATTATAGCTTGATTAAAATAAAGAATTATATCTGTTTCTTATCTCTCTCTCTCTATATATATATATATATATATATATATATATATATATATATATATATATATATATATATATATATATATATATATATATATATATATATATATATATATATATGTCGTGCCGCATAAGTAAAACTTTCGATTTTGGCTTAAAGGGCAACGCACTTCTTGCCGAATAGGAAAAGCGAAAATCTGTGTATGCAAAAATCGTTTTGAACCTAACGAAAAATATACTTCACTGTTTTTGTTTATTATTAAATTACTGTAAACTTATATAAAATATATTTAGTTGTATTAGGCTAAATTAAATTGTGCTTGTAAAAATAAGGTTAGGAAAGTTTCCTAAGGTACTTTTGGTACAAAATCATTAATTTTTATATTATCATAAATGAAAAAATATATCTTTAAATTTATAAGAGAATATATATATATATATATATATATATATATATATATATATATATATATATATATATATATATATATATATATATGTCGTGCCGATTAGGTAAAACTTGCTATTTTGGCTTAAATAGCAACGCTCACCTTGCCATATAAGACAAGTGAAAATTTGTGTATGCAATAATTTCGCCAAAATCATTCTGAACATAACGAAAAAAATATATTTAAATGTGTTTGTTTATTATTAAATTAATGTTAACGTATCAAAAATATATTTAGTTGGGTTAGGCTAAAATAAATTGCGCTTGTTGTAATAAGGTTAGGTAGGTTTTCAAAGTTTCTCTTGGTACAAAATTATAAATTATATATATATGTCGTGCCGATTAGGTAAAACTGGTCAATTAGCAAGAACTCATCTAAAATTAAGTCCTTTCTAAAATTTTATCTTATAGTTTAAAGATATATTTTTTCATTTATGAAAAAAATATATCTTTAAACGTATAAGAGAAATTTTAGAAAGGACTTAATTTTAGATGAGTTCTTGCTAATTGACCAGTTTTACTTAATCGGCACGACATATATATATATATATATATATATGTGTGTGTGTGTGTGTACTCACCTAATTGTGGTTGCAGGGGTCGAGACTCAGCTCCTGGCCCCGCCTCTTCGCTGTCTGCTACTGGGTCTCTGCTCTCCCTGCTCCATGAGCTTTATCATACCTTGTCTTAAAACTATGTATGGTTCCTGCCTCCACTATATCTTTCTCTAGTCCATTCCACTTCCTGACTACTCTGTGGCTGAAGAAATGTTTCCTGACATCCCTTTGACTCATCTGAGTCTTCAGCTTCCAGTTGTGTCCCCTTGTTTCTGTGTTCCCTCTCTGAAACAACCTGTCACTATCTACCTGTGTGTGTGTGTGTGTGTGAAGCAGGTTATGAATGTTGCAACAACAGGTTGTTGGCAGTGGAGGTGCTGTGTCTGAGGGGACAATGTGTGGTGTGAATATTATACAGAGAATTCGTTGATTGAAGATTAGAATGAGGTGAGGGATTATTAAATGTATAGCCGTAGGCCTGCTGCAGTGTTCCTTCTCTCTTATGTTCTTATTATGAAGAGGTGTTGTTGAGGTAGTTTTGACATTTAGAAAGGATTTAACAAATTTGGACGATTTGGAGAGCGTTTAAATCAGTAGTAAGTTTTCTGAAACTTCTAAAGAAACGAAGTAACGATTAAAAATTAAATGGCAGTGGAGGTGCTGTGTCTGAGGGGACAATGTGTGGTGTGAATATTATACAGAGAATTCGTTGATTGAAGATTAGAATGAGGTGAGGGATTATTAAATGTATAAGCCGGTAGGCCTGCTGCAGTGTTCCTTCTCTCTTATGTTCTTATTATGAAGAGGTGTTGTTGAGGTAGTTTTGACATTTAGAAAGGATTTAACAAATTTGGACGATTTGGAGAGCGTTTAAATCAGTAGTAAGTTTTCTGAAACTTCTAAAGAAACGAAGTAACGATTAAAAATTAAATGCCTGGATTCGATCATAAGATATTGTTGTTCTCAAATTACCAGTTCAGCGCTACCTCAGTCAAAGCACAGCAAATCCACGATGTTTATTGGAACACCATATCGATCTCTATCGTGCCAATCACTATGACTAAACACAGCTGGCATTGGAGGGGATGGCAATACCCCTTAAAAAAAAAATCGGTCCCGCTTAGTGAATGGCACAAAGGGAAAGAATGAGAGAAATGTAAGAGGAAGAACGAAAAAGAGTGGGAGAAGAATACCATATTAAGAAACCAAATACTGTTGCCTGACTGGTTTATTTCAGTACATCACAACAGCAGGAAACCCGTGTATGAAACACCTAAACATTTCTACCTGTGCGAAGAGGGTTATTATGCAAATTTCCATTTTATGTGTATAGTATTAAGTACACCGATAAATAAGGCTAACCACCAGTCCCTGGGGGAAAAATTAGCATACAAAGTCTTCTACTGCTTCTCCATGGGCCCGCTGCATACACAGGAGGCGGTCTGCTAAAATGCAGGTGGCCGTGTCTTCTCAATGCTCAGGTGGAGGCCTGCCCTGGCCGCGGGTGACGGTGGGAGGTTAAGGGTAACACTACCGTCCATTCTGACCCATTATAATACGTGTTAACCTGTAATGATGGGGCTCAGACCAGCCCGCCGCTGAGATGTGTGTGGTACACTTGCCTTTAATGGGGCAACATTCCTGGTGGAAACTCGAATCTCGGTGGAGAAAGTTCACTGCTGCAGAAGAGTAGTACACAGATATAATGGAGTGGCAGACTGCAAATCCGGATCATAACTTTGACCCAGATATAAGAGTATACTGGATGGAAAAGAAAAAAAAGGTACAATTCCGTAAATGAAACAAGACATAAATAACGTAAGCTCCTCTCTCCTATGTACGTGGTATTTGTATATTGGATGGGACGATGATGTAATCAGAAGTAGATGGCACGATGATGTAATCAGTAGTGCATGGCACGATAATGTAATCAGTAGTGGAAGGCACGATAATGTAATCAGTAGTGGATGGCACGATGATGTAATCAGTAGTGGATGGCACGATAATATAATCAGTAGTGGATGGCACGATAATGTAATCAATAGTGGATGGCACGATAATGTAATCAGTACATGACCCTCTTCATGTGTGATAGACTGATTACATCGTCTTTACATCACTACTGCTTTTGTTGACTCCTCTGTACTCGACTGAAGAAGCCTACTGTGTAGGTGAAACGTTTCATAGTAAAGATACCTAACTGTTGCACATGTGTCTTATCAACATTCCCTAACCCAGATAGTCCCTGTCACCTTCCCCAGACCCTCCATACCACCATCCCCAGACCCTACCCGCCACCTTCCCCAGACCCTCCCTACCACCTTCCCAGACCCTCCCTACCACCTTCCCCAGACCCTCCCTACCAACTTCCCCAGAACCTACCTACCACCTTCCCCAGACCCTCCCTACCACCTTCCCCAGAACCTACCTACCACCTTCCCCAGAACCTCCCTGCCACCTTCTCCAGAACCTACCTACCACCTTCCCCAGAACCTACCTACCACCTTCCCCAGAACCTCCCTGCCACCTTCCCCAGACCCTCCCTACCACCTTCCCCAGAACCTCCCTTCCACCTTCCCCAGAACCTTCCTGACACCTTCCCCAGAACCTCCCTGCCACCTTCCCCAGAACCTCCCTACCACCTTCCCCAGAACCTCCTGCCACCTTCCCCAGAACCTTCCTGACACCTTCCCCAGAACCTCCTGCCACCTTCCCCAGAACCTCCCTACCACCTTCCCCAGAACCTCCCTGCCACCTTCCCCAGAACCTTCCTGACACCTTCCCCAGAACCTCCCTGCCACCTTCCCCAGAACCTCCCTACCACCTTCCCCAGAACCTCCCTGCCACTTTCCCCAGAACCTCCCTGCCACCTTCCCCAGAACCTCCCTGCCACCTTCCCCAGAACCTCCCTGCCACTTTCCCCAGAATCACCCTGCCACCTTCCCCAGAACCTTCCTACCCCCTTCCCCAGAACTTCCCTGCCACCTTCCCCAGAACCTCCCTGCCACCTTCCCCAGAACCTCCCTACCACCTTCCCCAGAACCTCCCTGCCACCTTCCCCAGAACCTCCCTTCCACCTTCCCCAGAACCTCCTGCCACCTTCCCCAGAACCTCCTGCCACTTTCCCCAGAATCACCCTGCCACCTTCCCCAGAACCTTCCTACCCCCTTCCCCAGAACATCCCTGCCACCTTCCCCAGAACTTCCCTGCCACCTTCCCCAGAACCTCCCTACCACCATCCCAAGACCCTCCCCGCCACCTTCCCCAGACCCTCCCTACCACCTTCCCAGACCCTCCCTACCACCTTCCCCAGACCCTCCCTACCAACTTCCCCAGAACCTACCTACCACCTTCCCCAGACCCTCCCTACCACCTTCCCCAGAACCTACCTACCACCTTCCCCAGCACCTCCCTGCCACCTTCTCCAGAACCTACCTACCACCTTCCCCAGAACCTACCTACCACCTTCCCCAGAACCTCCTGCCACCTTCCCCAGACCCTCCTACCACCTTCCCAGAACCTCCTTCCACCTTCCCCAGAACCTTCCTGACACCTTCCCCAGAACCTCCCTGCCACCTTCCCCAGAACCTCCCTACCACCTTCCCCAGAACCTCCTGCCACCTTCCCCAGAACCTTCCTGACACCTTCCCCAGAACCTCCCTGCCACCTTCCCCAGAACCTCCCTACCACCTTCCCCAGAACCTCCCTGCCACCTTCCCCAGAACCTTCCTGACACCTTCCCCAGAACCTCCCTGCCACCTTCCCCAGAACCTCCCTACCACCTTCCCCAGAACCTCCTGCCACTTTCCCCAGAACCTCCTGCCACCTTCCCCAGAACCTCCCTGCCACCTTCCCCAGAACCTCCCTGCCACGTTCCCCAGAATCACCCTGCCACCTTCCCCAGAACCTTCCTACCCCTTCCCCAGAACTTCCCTGCCACCTTCCCCAGAACCTCCCTACCACCTTCCCAGAACCTCCCTGCCACCTTCCCCAGAACCTCCTGCTACCTTCCCCAGAACCTCCCTACCACCTTCCCCAGAACCTCCCTGCCACCTTCCCCAGAACCTCCTTGCCACCTTCCCCAGAGTTTAACTACCACCTTCCCCAGAACCTCCCTGCCCCCTTCCCCAGAACCTCCCTGCCATCTTCCCCAGAACCTTCCTGCCACCTTCCCCAGAACCTCCCTGCCACCTTCCCCAGAACCTAACTACCACCTTCCCAAGAACTTCCCTGCCACCTTCACCAGAACCTCCCTACCACCTTGGAAAACCTCCCTGCCACCTTCCCCAGAACCTCCCTACCACCTTCCCCAGAACCTCCCTACCACCTTCCCCAGAACCTCCCTACCACCTTTTCCAGAACCTCCCTACCACCTTTCCCAGAACCTCCCTACCACCTTACCCAGAACTTCCCTGCTACTTCCCCCAGAACCTCCACACAACCTTTATAACGCCGCTTACTTGGCGTTTCTTGGAGGCGTGGTTGAAATGATAAGGCTTCGGAGGCTTCTTACTTTATTTGTAATAAAGGTGCGGGTAACAGGCTGCGTGTCTGTGGCCATGGCCCAGGTGGGCCATGCCCCTTGCGAGAGGGAGAGGAGTAGGCCTATTGACTGAGTGAAGTCTGGGCGCCAAGTGAGAGTGGGCCAGGGCGGGTCTGGTAGACGTGGGTACGCCTACCAGGCTTGCCCTCTGGCGGAATACTATGGAAACTAGCATGGCACGAAATATGAACTCAGCTGGCAGACAGCATGGGCTGTCTATGCAGACAGTCAGGCTGTCTACATCGCTCGGTCACCTACACCTTGCCATTAATAAACTGAGTCTAGTCATCGGCCGTATCTCTGCACCTACGCTACCATTCTACTGCCCAAAGTAAGCAGCCAAGAAGTTAGACTTAACAGTGGTGGCAGCGGTGGGAGATAGGCAGGCAGCGGCGCCCTGAGGTAGACACTCGTGGACGCACCACCACCACACCCAAAACGACCTCACCTCGCGTCTCTTGTAGCTGTAGGAAGGGCGTCGAGACGCTGCTGGATGCAGAAGGGTGTAGGAGAATGCTGGAGAGTTGTAGAGTAGGAGATGAACACACAGGTGACTGCTTCAGGCTGGGGAGCTGGAGATGACGCCCTATGTCCCGATTTTGTGGAAAAATCGTGGACGATGCTCTGACTCAGGCACCCACGAGACGCTGAAAGCTACGGATGATGTGATAAGCCAGCAGATGACCTGGATATGACTGGCTTGGTCGGATGATCGACTGGGCGGTGGGTCCCCTACACTACACTCTGCCGTGAACCACTGCTGTCACCACTGTTAAGTCTAACTTCTTGGCTGCTTACTTTGGGCAGTAGAATGGTAGCGTAGGTGCAGAGATACGGCCGATGACTAGACTCAGTTTATTAATGGCAAGGTGTAGGTGTACACGGGGACAGAGCGTGAGGGGACCGGGAGCCAGTTGGGTAGAACCTGGTTCAGTGAGGTAGGCCGTAGAAGTGAGAGAGAAGCATGGCTGACCAGCCCGACCTTGATAGGCCTATAGAGGGCAGCACCATAGTGCCGCGCAGTTTGAAACAGCCTCTGGGTAGGCTGTTTACACCTTCCCCAGAACCTCCCTACCACCTTTCCCAAAACCTCCATGCCTCCTTCCCCAGAACCTTCCTGCCACCTTCCCCAGAACCTCCCTGCCACCTTCCCCAGACCCTAACTACCACCTTCCCAAGAACTCCCCTGTCACCTTCACCAGAACCTCCCTACCACCTTGGAAAACCTCCCTGACACCTTCCCCAGAACCTCCCTGCCACCTTCCCCAGAACCTCCCTACCACCTTCCCCAGAACCTCCCTACCACCTTCCCCAGAACCTCCCTACCACCTTTCCCAGAACCTCCCTACCACTTTTCCCAGAACCTCCCTACCACCTTACCCAGAACTTCCTTGCTACTTCCCCCAGAACCTCCACACAACCTTCCCCAGAACCTCACTACCACCTTCTCCAGAACCTCCCTACCACCTTTCCCAAAACCTCCCTGCCTCCTTCCCCTGAACCTTCCTGGCACCTCCCCCAGAAACTCCCTACCACCTTCCCAGAACCTCCCTACCACCTTGTCCAGAACATCCCTACCACCTTCCAAAGAACCTTCCTGCTAACTTCCCCAGAACCTCCCTGCCACCTTCCCCAGAACTTCCCTTCTACCCTCTCCAGAACCTCCCTGCCATCTTCCCCAGAACCTCCCTACCACCTTTCCCAGAACCTCCCTACCACCTTTCCCAGAACCTCCCTACCACCTTACTCAGAACTTCCCTGCTACTTCCCCCAGAACCTCCACACAACCTTCCCCAGAACCTCCCTACCACCTTCTCCAGAACCTCCCTGCCACCTTCCCCAGAACCTTCCTGGCACCTCCCCCAGAACCTCTCTGCCACCTTCCCCAGAAACTCCCTACCACCTTCCCAGAACCTCCCTACCACCTTCTCCAGAACATCCCTACCACCTTCCAAAGAACCCCCCTGCCAACTTCCCCAGAACCTCCCTGCCACCTTCCCCAGAACTTCCCTTCTATCCTCTCCAGAACCTTCCTGTCACCCTCCCCAGAACTTGTCTGACACCCTCACTAGAACCTCTCAGGTATCCTCCCCGAACTTCCTAGCTATTCTCCCCAGCCTCATCACCTTTCTCCCCAGCCTCATCACCTTTATCCCCAGACCTTCTCCACCACTATCCAGAACGTCTTCGCAGCCCCCCTCTCAGCCCCACTACCCTCCTATCAGTCCCCTACCCTCCACTCAGCCCCACACTACCCTCCCTAACCTCCTCTCAGCTCCCTAACCTCTTCACAGCTCCCCTACCCTCCTCTCAGCACCACTACTCTCATGTCACCCCCACTATTCTCCTCTCAGCCCCACTACCCTCCTCGCAGCCCCCAGCACCCTCATCACAACCTCCCCACCTTCCTCTTCATAACCACCCCAGCACTTTCATCATAACCTTCCCACTACCTTCTTTATAACCTCCCCAGTACCCTCTTCACAACCTTCCCACCACTCTCTGTATAACCTCCCCAGCACCCTCATCACAACCTCCCCACCATCCTCTTCATAACCTCCCCAGCATCCTCATCACAACTTCCCCCACCACCCTCTTCATAACCTCGCCAGCACCCTCCTCATAATCTCTCCACCACCCTCTTCATAACTTCCACATCACCCTCATCACAACCTCCCCATCACCCTCATCATAACCTCTTTTCCACCTTGATCTGTATTACCTGGAACGCAGGCGAGAGAGATACATGATAATATACACTGGAAAATCTTAGAGGGATTAGTACCAAACTTGCACACGAAAATCACTCCTTATGAAAGCAAAAGACTCGGCAGGAGATGCAACATTCCCTCAATGAAAAGCAGGGGCGCCACGAGTACATTAAGAGACAACACAATAAGTGTCCGGAGCCCAAGACTGTTCAACTGCCTCCCAGCATACATAAGGGGGATTACCAATAGACCCCTGGCTGTCTTCAAGGAGGCACTGGACAGGCATGTAAAGTCGGTACCTGACCAACCAGTCTGTGGTTCGTAAGTCAGTTTGCGTGCGGCCAGCAGTAACAGCCTGGTTGATCAGACCCTGATCCACCATGTGGCCTGGTCTCAGACCGAGCCGCGGGGGCGTTGACCCCTGAAACCTTCTCCAGGTAAAACCTCCTTCAGAGTGCAGACACTACTTCCACCTCCAGGACTGAAGCATGGATAACGAGTTTCCCTGAATTCCTTCATAAATGTTACTTTGCTCACACTCCAACAGCACGTCAAGTCATAAAAACCATTTGCCTCCACTCGCTTCTATCTAACACGCTCTTGCACGCTTGCTGGAAGTCTAAGTCGCTCGCACACAAAACCACCTTTACCCCCACATATTATAAAAATGTAAATAGAGAAAATAATATGGATTATTAAAAGAGTAAGTCGGGACATTATCTCAGTTGTGAGATAATGACATGTATCCCTTGTGATAAAATTAATCCTAATAGTAAACACATAATTTAACTCTAAACAAACAGATATCCACCAAATAATGAACAGATGTATATTACATCAGGAATGATTTCAGAAAAAAAGATGAGCGATACTCGCTTAAAAGGGCAGTTACAATAGAAGATGAATAATGTGGCTGAACAATTATAGCAGCATCCTTACACTGATCCAGCAGATGTATCACGAACTTGTGCAGCAGGATGACACAGCGACACAGCAGAAGCAACAGCAGCTGCAGCAACGAAAAGAAAATGCAACAACGTGCATTAGAGTGAGGGTTGGAACAGCAGACACTGGACTTGGCGGGAGTGAAAATAACAGCACTACTAGCAAGCGAAGCAGGTGGTCCGGAACACACAGTGATTATACAAGCAGGATATTAGACCGTTTATTTTTATTTTAAAAGTTTGTGTAAACAAGTCCGGGTGCCTCATTAGAGGGCGTTATTACTCGATATCTGAGATGCAGTTAGGGAAAGAATTGACACCAAGTGTCGAGTGGTGTTCTGTGTTGCTGTGAAAAAGAAAATGAAGAAACAAGAACTTAAGACAACGAATTTTGATTAAGGGTTTATTAAAATTTAATGTTAAGTCGAGGAGGTGTAGTTTGATCTACAAACATGAGACACTTTTGAACTGTTATGTATCCTGGTCGTTGTACGTGTTGGGGAATTCATTATGTCTGTCATTTGATCAGTGATGAGTCTAGGTGCGTTCACGAAAAAAAAAATATTAGCTTATGTTTAATGTTTGAACAAGTAAAAACAAGCATTCATGCAAGAGGAATATTAAAACAGTTATATTGCAGGATCCAGTATTGCTGTGAGTTTGAGATACGTCGCCTTCCAAGGTAGACTCATGTATTTGGAGAGTACTTGGGTGTTATGAGTTGCAGTGAGTATCCCTGTAATAACCAGTGAATGTGTAGTGTGCACATTGGTTGTGAATATATTGCTCGTATTTTTAGATAGTAGATAATTTATTATTATTTTTTTTTTTTTGGGGGGGTAAATAAATTTGGTAATTACCACAATTTGTTTCCTAATATTTTCATTTTATTATCATACCCTGCATTATATAATGAAAAAAATAACATTATAACGAAGGAATTTTGCGGAAGGCCTACTGGCCCATGCTAGGCAGGACCAGTTCACATTCAACCACACCTATTCGTCTACCCATCTAACCCATCCTTAAAGCTACCCAAAGTTCTGGCTTCATTGACGCGTTTGGTCCACTCATCTACAACTCTATTGTCAAACCAGTATTTCCCAAAGTCCTTTCTAAGTCTGAATTTCTACAACTTGAATCCACTGACGCGAGACCTGTCTTGGTTAGATATTTTCAACACACTATGTATATCTTCCCCCAATTCTACGTCTTTCCAGTAAGATCAAGTTCAAAGCCTTCAACCTATTTTCGTAGGAAAGATTTCTATTATATGAAATAAACTTCGTCATCCTTCTCTGTATATTTTCGAGCGCATTTATGTCCATCTTGTAATATGGAGACTAAAAATGAGTAGCATAATCTAATAAGACCTGAACAAAAATGTATAAAGTTGTATTATAAACTTAGGACTTCTATTATTTATAATTTTTGATATGAAGCCAAGAATTCTATTAGCTTTATTGCGAATACTTACCCACTGTATTCTTGGCTTTAAATTATTGTTTATATTTTAAGTGACAGTTATTTGCTTTCCTAGGATGCATTGAACTGCACCTGCCACTTCTCCGATCACAAAATCAACATATTCAGGTCATCCCGTAGCCTCTTAATGTCTATATCAGAAATTATCTGACTTATTGCAGTGTCATCAGCAAACTTAGCTATGTTGCATTTTTATTATCTCATCTATGAAGTTTGAAGTTTGAGGGCTAAAAGTTTGTAAGCGATTAGAAGAGGCATTTCCTAGTTAATATTGATGTTAATGTATCTGACACTGATCTTAGCCATCTGATAACCCGCTTATTGCCCATGTTTTTGAACTTACACCACTACACTCAACTGTGAAATAAAACTGGCAGATTCACATCTTAAGTTATCCCATGTTAACCAGAGACTGTATGGTTTCTGGTTAAGATATTTCATGTTAACCAGGGGTTGTATGGCTTCTGGTTAAGTTATCACACGTTAACCAGGGGCTGTATGGCTCCTGGTTAAGTTACCACACGTTAACCAGGGGTGTATGGCTCCTGGTTAAGCACTTCCATATAAATTTGATTGTAATACCATTATAACAAATGTCCCTATTTTATTAAATGAAATAATGGCAAATGTGGACACCGATTCCAATATGAATATTCCTCTAATAAAAGCTGCAACAGTGTTGGAAGTTTGAAGCAGATCAGAAGATGCATTCTCAAGTTATAGCACATAAACTAATATCCTAAATTGTTCCGTGAAACTGATGATTTGGCATCTACGTAAGATTCACAAGCTTCAAGTGATTGAAGTCGATCGGAAGAAGCATTCTTAAGTTACTGCACATGAAAATCCCAATTTATTCAACTAGATTACGAAGTTGCCATCTATTTGGCCCAATAACAATCTCATCATTCCTCTAATTAAATTATACAGCATAAAAAGCTATGGTAAAAATTTTGCATAAATTCCCCTCCTTTTCCAACCTCCCCCCACCCCCCAAAAAAAAATCTTTGAGGATAATAAACGCGAGTAAACGCTATTGGTAACTCTTTATGAGTGATACCTACTGATGAGGGATACCTACTGATGAGTGATACCTACTGACAGATTTGTAAGGGACTCACAGTTATTCTTTAATTGCATGTGTAGGCATATTCGGCGAAGGAGTTCAATTATTCCTGTGACTCCAGGAAGGATCCAGTGACTCCAGGAAGGATCCTGTGACTCCAGGAAGGATCCTCTGACTCAAGGAAGGATCCAGTGAAAAGGAATCTATAGTAGTTCAGTGCTACAGCTCTGTGGACGCTGTGTCTTGCAAAGGCTCGGTAAGGTAAGGTTTGTCAGGAAACAAGTGTTTCCTGACGCGGGTCTTAGTCAGATGACCAAAAGCTGGAGCTTTTGGTCATCTGACCGAAGCCTTCCACTGGCTTACCCGTCCAACCCTTTAAAAATTATGGCTATGATTATAACCAGTTCTTACAAAGAGCCATGCAAATATTCCCCGAGGTGAATAACACACTAAAATTTTTCTTTGATTAGATTATGGGTATTTACAGAGACTGCAAAGGAGGATAACATTAACTTATGCACTAATACGTTCACATCAACGGAGGAATGAAAAAAAATGCAAAACAGGCATTTTTTTTAAATATCAATAGTAATAGATTCAAGTGATAGTGTAATAGACCTTATTATTTTTAGCCAAGTATATATATGTGAGAGGAGAGGTGGGGATGTGTCAAATCGAAGACAGACAGCTATTGAAGGAATGATGGTGAACGCGTTTTCGTTTTTTGGTCCACTTTACCATAATGGAAGACGATCGTTTTGTTTAAAAAAAAACAGATTCGCTAAGTGTAGATTCACTGTAATCAAATACATAGCAATACAGTAAAAAATCTGGATAATTGACATTTTAAACAGTTATATTAGCATTTATTTTACCGCAAGATGAAAACAAAAGCAAATTCTACGAGTTTTCTCTCACCTGCAACATGAGCCTTAAATAGGGAGTGTAAACAAAGCAACTTTTCGGTACCGACAAATTGTCAAAGGTTGTCCAAGTCTGCAAGAAGAAAGATGGCGGATTTCTCTCCCAGGATGTACTTATCAATGGGAATCCATCACTACAGTTCACTGGTGGTGTAATCCTGCACATCCCTGCTGTTATTTACGCTGTGACCAGATGCCACGAAGATTGTCCGTGAGTGCACTCAAACATTGCAGTGCTCAACACCAAGACAAAGAAAACAGTGACATCAAAGTACTTGGCTGTCCTTGATGAATTTAGGGATGTGCCAAAGGTGTCGGAATCGGCAATTTTTATGGTATCGGTATCGGTTAAAAAACAGCCGATACTTTTTAAAGTATTAATATTCCAACATTAATACTTTACCTCACGATTGTGAGTTACTTTTGCACTCACACACACACACACACACACACACACACACACACACACACACACACACTATCGACAAGTGCTTTTGACAACCAATAACTAATACAAGAGGGCAAGTAATGAACAATGACATTATCATCTCAAAGAAATTAAGTTATTTAATATTAAACTTTCCTGTGTTATTTGATATTCATTGTGCAATAAGTATTATTTTATATACTGTGCATAATCATTATAATTTTAGAAATAAAGAATATTGGAAAAGTATCTTTATCGACCAATTTTTTTTTCGTTCCGTCCCTAATGATAATTTATAAAAAAAAAATCCATACCAAAGTGAGTACCAATTGTAATAGATGAAATACGATAAATGAAAGGAAAAAAATTAGGTTTGATAATAAATTGTTAATTACTTATCATTAAAAAAGTGTGCGATAACATGAAAATAATCCCAACTCACAATAGAATTGACCGTCATTCCCCTGTATGAAATTTTGTTTCATGGAATTGATTCTGACTCACTGGAATGTTGTCTGCTGTTGCTTATGTTTGACGCAGCGGAATATATTTCTGCACTGTCTGGTGTGGACTCAAGTCTTAGCAAGAAGTTTGCTTTTTTCCCGTAGCCTGCTAAGTGGTATAAGGACTTGGCATTGTCTTAGCTTTGTGTACTTGGACTCTGTCTCGCGTTTTCATGTGTCTTCACACTACATTTTGTGGACTTGATCTCTTGCTAGATGGTATCTGCATAGGCATGTGATGTGTTGACTTGGGGTCGTGTGCTAGTGAGTTGCACACAGTGAGACATGGGTGGGTAGTAAAATTTTGGTGTGGGTAACATAATTACTGGTTGATTTAATTTATATTTGGCATATGGGTTCATTAACTAAATTAGGTATTACCTCTGTTATATTCTTCACTGTGACTATTCAAGCCGGCTGTAAAAATATTTGTTAGGTAAGACACATATGCAACAGTTAGGTATCTTTATTTAGAAACGTTTCGCCTACACAGTAGGCTTCTTCGGTCGAATACAGAAAATTTCGTAGAAGCAGAAGAGATGTGAAGACGATGTAATCAGTCCATCCCCCTTGAAGACGTAGTTTTGAGGTGAAAACTACGTCTGAAACAATGTGAAGTTGAAGTGACAGTATGGAGCTTAATATACTGTCAGTAGGTGAGATGTAGTCCACTAGTAGAAGCAAAAATGTAGTCATTGAGAGGTCACGTCCCTCTCAAATCAAACCATTCTCACTTGTAGACGTTGTCTAAGGTTCTGTACCAAGATACCATTGTGTTGCAGTTCTCCAGGCTGAGGGACTGATCACCTCAAAAATAGATTTTCAAGGGTGATGGACTGATTACATCGTCTTCACATCTCTTCTGCTTCAACGAACTTTTCTGTTCTCGACTGAAGAAGCCTACTGTGTAGGCGAAACGTATAGAAAAAAAAAAGATACCTAACTGTTGTCTATGTGTCTTACCTAACAACCTGTCGGTATTTTATACCATTTTAATATTCAAAAATATTTGTGCAAGATGTCTGTCTTCATACGTGTGCATTTTAACTTCCTGTATTGCTAATTCCGAGACTGGTGAATAGAAGTAAAATTATTTGTTTAAGATCGTGGGACAGTATGAGTACAAGAGGCTCAGCTTTGGAAGCAGAGGCAAGCTTGTCTCACATCACTTGAAAGGAAATTATCAAAGGAAATTATCAATGTATCTGCTTTATTTGGTAAGAACATCACTGTATTTACTCCCTGTCCCTTAAGGGATCAGCATCAAAGTACACTCTTACTGTCCTTGAGAAGGACAGCATCAATCTATTCATTCCTTATCCTTTGAGAGACCAGGAGCAGTATATCAACTCACTGTTCCTGAAGACACCAGCAGCCACGTATCGTGTGCCTGAATTAAAACAGGTATCAGTGAATATACTCAGTCTTCCTGAAGAACAGAATGGAGTATCCACTCCATGTTCCCATACAGAACACCGTCAATGTAACCAATGTAATCCTTGGCAAAACAACTCAATAAGACAAATGACAAAAAATAAGCCCAAAAGGTTTATCATCACAGAATACTGTTAATGACGACACCACAACCACAACCCACTGCTGCATAGCTATACCGTCGGTGGGTGATGATTAAGCGGCCCTTAGTGATGATTAAGCTGCTGTAGTGAAGATTAAATTGCTGTAGCATGTTTGAGCTGCTGTAGGGGTGATTAAGCTTCTGTCGTGATAAAAAGATACAGCAAGGAGACTGTCAAATCAGCTGGACGAGCAGGAGAGTCTTCCTGAATTATGTGTGGTTTAGTGGTGTGGTTATTGTGTCAGAGAGAGAGAGATATTTCCCTGTCGTTATGCTTAAGTAAAAATATGTGAAAGTGGACGTAAATATCACAATTTACAATCGCGCTTCATCACGGCTGTAAATCGTAAACAGCCTGTGTACGTATGTGCTTGTACATGTATTCACATTCACTTACAGACGCGAATACACATTCATACAAACTCACACGAACACAGGAGCACAAACACACAAACAAACACACACACACACAACACACACACACACACACACACACACAAATATATATATATATATATATATATATATATATATATATATATATATATATATATATATATATATATATCCGATATTATTATAAGTCACTTATAAGGCACTTGTGTCCTTTTATCTAACACAGAGAGAGAGAGAGAGAGAGAGAGAGAGAGAGAGAGAGAGAGAGAGAGAGAGAATAATATCATGGCAAATGACAACGTTTTTCGACTACCACTCCTTTGTGACCATCATCAATATGGCTTCAGAAAAGGTTACTCTGTTGCTGATCTCCTGCTAAACCTCTTCACTAAGTGGTACCAGACACTGGCTGAATCTAAAGTCAGCTGTGTAGTAGCACTGGACACTGCTGGTGCTTTCAACCGAGTATGGCACCAGAGACTCTTGGTAAAACTTCAAGCACTGGAAATTGCAGGCTCTACACTATGTATCATCAGTGACTGCCTTCGAAGTAGATATCTAAGCGTAGTTCTCAATGGAACAGAATCAGCAAGACATCCTATTGTATCAAGTGTTTCACAGGGAAGTGTGCTTTGGCCATTGTTATGGAATGTCTAATTCAATGACCTCCTTCACCTCATCCCAGAATTCCATATATATGAAGACGACTGTACTCTGACGTTTACTTACCCAAGAGAGGAAATGCCTGCTGCTGTAAGTTACATCAATCACCAACTTGCAGCTATAATAGCCTGGGGTAAATGATAGGTAGCTTTTACTGGTAGGTAACTTTTACTCCTGGTATGGTAGGTAACTTTTACTCCTGAGAAAACACAAATGACGATGGTCTCTATGCAACATGATAGTAATTCCAGAGAAGTGGTAAGAATAAATGGGAGTGTTGGTACCCGGAAACGAAGTTGATATCCTTGGAGTGAAATTTTACTCCAAACTGACCATGAAGAGCCACGTTGTAAATCTTGAAAACAAGACGGCCAGGAAGCTTACAGCACTTCTACGTTTCTGTTCGACACTAGAGGTTGCAAGATTTTGTACTAGGCACAAGTATACTCACACCTTGAATATACTCCACTTTCTTGGAATGTCTACCCTCCACCTCATCTGCGACTTCTTGACGGAGAAGAGAACAGAGCAAAACGACTCTTCTCTCGCCTGGACCCAGCCTGGATAGATCTGTCATTTCAGTAGTCTGTAACACCGGAGGGTTGTGGGTGGCCTTACTGTTCTGTACAAGGTCAATATTGTCAAAGTACTACACTTGGCTCCACTCCGAGGACGGGCAGCAAGCAGCAACTTCACTCTGTACCCTTCTCCAGAACATCATTTATTCCTAGGATGATTCGAGTCTGGAAAATGTTCGTACAGCATAATATCAATGAAATAAAGTCAGCTGATCAAATGAAATTGCTGGCCACAGATGCCTCCAACTTCATCTTGTTAAATATTTGTATTTTTCATAACAATACAAATGGTTTCAAATGAGCTGATGTTGGTAACCGCTCATAGCTTGTTAATAAAGTTAGAAACCCTTAACCTAACCTTGTAAAACCCTGTGTAAAATGAGAGTTAGAGGAGAGAGAGAGAGAGAGAGAGAGAGAGAGAGAGAGAGAGAGAGAGAGAGAGAGAGAGAGAGAGAGAGAGAGAGAGAGAGAGAGAGAGAGAGAGAGAGAGAGAGAGAGAGAGAGAGAGAGAGAGAGAGAGAGAAACGGATAGGTACATTAATTCTGAGCGAGAGCATTTCCCTTCCTGAAGACTACCATCTAAGAGTTTACCAAGCTCTTACTCACCTCCAACCTGCGTTTTTACTTGTGGGTTGACCCGGCTCAGCCTGTATAAGGGCACTCACGGCTCTCATCGAGCACCCACAAGAGCCCACGGTGTTTGTCTCAGCAAGCGTGAGCCACGTTCAACGCGTTTGATTCGATTAATTTAGTTGTGAATGTGCAAAGACAGCCCCATGTGCTTGTAGCGACCGCAACGGCCCTCAGCTCTCTCCCCATATTGAAGTTCTCTAGCTCACACTGTCAGATTTAATTACCTGATGTACGAAAAGTATTCTTATGTGATGGTATATGACGGGAAAATTGGCTAGTTTGTGTTCCCACAACATAATTATTACGGTAGCTGCACACTGCTGAGGTTCCCAAATTGGCTTAGCAATAATAAAATAATATCTCTCCCTCCCTTCTACCCTCTGTCATCCTTCGACTTTCCTTCCCTATCTTTCATCCTCCTTCCTTCTTTTCACCTTCCTTTTTTCACCCCTCTCTTCTTTGTTAAAGATACACAGACATCGTCAGAATAGTGTAGTAGTCTAGTTTTGATTTTAGTTGCATGCAATCAAATATAAAGACACATCAGGCAGTGCAAGCAGATATTTAAGTCGAATATTCACTCCTGAGTTAGTTTAATCAAGTCTTGATAAAGCTCACTCCTGAGCGATACGTCGTTTAAAATAAAGCTTTGATCTACATAACGTGTCTTAATACCCAACTGTTTTGGCTTAAGCTCCACTAGTCACATTCAAGGGCCTACGTCAATTCAGTATTCAAATACCTGATACTAAGTAGTTTCAGATTTGATGCTTGGTGACACCTGATGCTGGTTGACCCCCCATGCATGATGTTGGTTGACCCCGTCATGCATGATGATACATGATGCTGGTTGACCCCTTCATGCATGATGATACATGATGATCGTTGACCCCTTCATGCATGATGATACATGATGTTGATTGACCCCTTCATGCACGATGACACATGATGCTGGTTGACCCCTTCATGCATAATACTTGATGCTGGTTGACCCCTTCATGAATGATGATACATGATGCTGGTTGACCCCTTCATGCATGATAATACATGATACTGGTTCACCCCTTCATGCATAATGATACATGATGCTGGTTGACCCCTTCATGCATAATGATACATGATGCTGGTTGACCCCTTCATGCATAATGATACATGATGTTGGTTCACCCCTTCATGCATGATGATACATGATGCTGGTTGACCCCTTCATGCATAATGATACATGATGCTGGTTGACCCCTTCATGCATAATGATACATGATGTTGGTTCACCCCTTCATGCATGATGATACATGATGCTGGTTGACCCCTTCATGCATGATGATACATGATGCTGGTTCACCCCTTCATGCATAATGATACTTGATGCTGGTTCACCCCTTCATGCATGATGATACATGATGCTGGTTCACCCCTTCATGCCTGATGATACATGATGCTGGTTCACCCCTTCATGCATGATGATACATGATGCTGGTTCACCCCTTCATGCATAATGATACTTGATGCTGGTTCACCCCTTCATGCATGATGATACATGATGCTGGTTCACCCCTTCATGCATGATAATACATGATACTGGTTCACCCCTTCATGCATGATGATACATGATGCTGGTTCACCCCTTCATGCATGATGATACATGATGCTGGTTCACCCCTTCATGCATGATGATACATGATGCTGGTTCACCCCTTCATGCATGATGATACATGATACTGGTTCACCCCTTCATGCATGATGATACATGATGCTGGTTGACCCCTTCATGCATGATGATACATGATGCTGGTTCACCCCTTCATGCATGATGATACATGATACTGGTTCACCCCTTCATGCATGATGATACATGATGCTGGTTGACCCCTTCATGCATAATGACACAGGATGCTGGTTGACCCCTTCATGCAGAATGATACATGTTGGTTGACCCCTTCATGCATGATGACACATGATGCTGGTTGACCTCTTCATGCATGGTGAAACATGATGTTGATTGACACAACGATGGATGACACATTTTGCTTGTTGAAGCATGATGCATGCTGACACATAATGCTGATTGATCCCTTATGCTTGGTGACGCATGATGCTGGCTGATGCTAATCGTTGTTGATACCTGATGTTGATGCTTGATGCTGATTGTTACCTGATGCTCTCTGATATCTGACGTCTGATGACACATCATGTTGGGTGACATCTGAAGCTGCCTGATACTGCATGACCAGTTAATTAGTTTACTACTAAAATTATATGCAATTTAAAGATTTTAAAATATGCATAAGAATTTAAGGTTTTAAACACGAAATTTAAAATTAAGACTTAAAAATGTAAATATTTCTGTTGAATAAATAAATGAATAAACACATTAACTGAATGAATAAGATTTAAACATAAACAAATTATTTGAAGAAAGGAAAAAAGTATACACAGACTGAATCAGTTAAATAAGTTAATGAAAAAAAAATATATAAAAACGTCATTCGAATGAAGGAAGTAGAATTATAAACACATCAACAGAAAAGAAAAAAATAGAAATGAAAATAAGAAAACTATAGACATTAAAACAAAAGGTATAAAAAAATACAAAAGCTTTTGAGAACAGACTGACCTGAGAACACTAAACACGAGGCTGAACACTCACAACAATTCAGAGAAACTGAACTCGTAAGGAAGATGAATGTTTAAACCTGTAAACAAACCTCACTAACTGTAAGAATTCTCTTTTTTTGGCAAACAATAAAGAAGCCGAAATAATACTAAAATGAATGCTTTAGAGGTATTGCTTAGAGGCAGAGTAACAAAAAACTTGGAGACTTAACGAAGAAGATAAAGTTGGTCTTTATATTTCGACCTTTAACTGGAGTCCCCAGCAGATGAGTTTTGAGCTTAAGTACCGAGATACACTGCCTTGCTTTAAGCTCAAAAATAGAGAAACATCTTGTTTGAGCTCATATATATATGCAGAGCGTTTCTATCTTAGAGCTCAAAAATAGAGACTTTGTCTTGTTTGGAGATAAAATATCAAAACACATTGTCGAACTTTGGGCTCAAGTATTGAATCACTTTCTTGCTTAGAGTTCACGTTTAGAAAGACACTGGATTGCTTTAAGTTTACTTATCAAGACTTTCTTGTCTTGACTCGGCTGTTCCACATATACATTCTACCAAATGAGCTGTAAACAATTATCAAACTTAAAATAAAAAAACATCTTCCTTATAGCGCCCACAACTCATACCGTGAATGGTAGTTTACATCTGCAGGTCATCTGGTGAGCTATGCTCATTGTGCACCCGCAGATCATTTTGTGAGCGGAAGAGGATTTGTTGCTCATTTCGTAGATGACAATCTCAAATTATAGTTGCTTAATATCTAGTTAATGGAGTTTGCGGATACACTCTCCAGATTATCGTTAAGCTGCGTAGATAATAATGTGAGATACAAACACGATGATCAACGACCGGGCCGTGGGGGAGGGGCGTTGACCCCCGGAACACACTCCAGGTAGACGACCTTTCGCTCACACGCTTTACAAACTTAAGAACATAAGAAAGAAGGAACAGTGCAGCAGGCCTACTGGCCCATGCGAGGCAGGTCCAAGTCTCCTACCGGCTTAAGCTAATGCCCCAACCTAGTCAGGTCAGGTCACATTCACTTTCAACTTATAAACAGATGTATTTGTGATTTATAAACCCCAATGAATGGGTGGTATATCGTTAACGAAAGTTCTTATTCAACGGCAAATGTGTTTCTGGTCTGAGTTGATTCATAACAAATAATATTCTATCAAACCTTGTTTAGGTTTCCGGTCTTCGTATCATCGCTGTCGTCTCTGTATTTTACACACATGTCTCACTCGTGTGTCTCGTGGAGAAGCGCCCAGCGCCGCTCTGTAACAATTGTCAAATTCCATATTCAGTTTGTCATAGACTAATGGGCTGCCGTGTCTACCAGCGAGTACGCAGGATTTACCTCCGGTGTCGTCACCGCTCTAACGTACTTCCTGTATCTGACCTCCTCGCTGACAGCCCCACCTTTGACAAAGATTCCCTCTTTGACATTTTGTCAGCAACAGCTTCATTACACCGACTTTGATCTTACTTTTCCTCTGGCACTCGTCACCGCCCTTACAGACTCTACCTCTGATATACTCTTCACCCTCGCTGGCTTCTGATATGGCATATTGCATCTTTGGCACATCCTAACCTGCAGAGCTATATAGCCCTTGTACATTTAGAGCTTACTTCTGATTATTGTAATAATAAGAAATAATAATAATAATAATAATAATAATAACTCCCTGTTAATCTGGCTTTTATTTCAGGCTCTGGTGGGGGGTTATTGCTTGGAACGTCTTTCTTGCAATGCAAAAACTATAGTCTTCCCATCCTCACATCTCAAACAGATTTGTGAGACAAGAGTCACCATCTGGAACACCATGTTGGGTGTTTTTTTATAAATCAAATCCTTACCAGGTATGTGTAATAGTTAGTTACCAATTGTCAAAGGCAATTGTCGATAGACACTTAGCCTGTTTTTTTTTTTTTTTTTTTTTTTTTTTTTGGTGTGTGTGTGTCTGTGGGTTTGTTGTGTGTGTGGTGTATGTATGTAAGTTGGTTTATGTATTTGTAAGTATGTTTATGTATTTGTAATGTGTGTGGTGAATGTATATATGTTTGAATGTTTATTTATGTATCTGTATGTAAGTTTATGTATGTATGCTTATATTTGTATGTATGTTTGCATAATGTGTATATATATATTTTTTTTTTCAACAAGTCGGCCGTCTCTCACCGAGGCAGGGTGTCCCAAAAAGAAAGAAAATCCCCAAAAAGAAAATACTTTCATCATCATTCAACACTTTCACTTCACTCATACATAATCACTGTCTTTGCACAGTCGCTCAGATACTACACAATCAGATACTGTCACTATCCCAGACCCCTCATTTAAAGTGCAGGCATTGTACTTCCCATTTCCAGGACTCAAGTCCGGCTAAATCTATAATAACCGGTTTCCCTGAATCCCTTCACTAAATATTACCCTGCTCACACTCCAACAGCTCGTCTGGTCGCAAAAACCATTCGTCTCTATTTACTCCTAACACGCTCACAAACGCTTGCTGGAAGTTCAAGCCCCTCGCCCACAAAACCTCCTTTACCCCCTCCCTCCAACCTTTTCGAGGTCGACCCCAACCCCGCCTTCCTTTCCCTACAGATTTATACGCTCTCCAAGTCATTCTACTTTGATCCATTCTCTCTAAATGACCAAACCACCTCAACAACCCCTCTTCAGCCCTCTGACAAATACTTTTAGTAACTCCACACCTCCTCCTAATTTCCACACTCCGAATTCTCTGCATAATATTTACACCACACATTGACCTTAGACAGGACATCTCCACTGCCTCCAGCCTCCTTTAACAACCCATGCTTCACACCCATATAAGAGTGTTGGTACCACTATACTTTCGTACATTTCCTTCTTTGCCTCCATAGATAACATTTTTTTTGTCTCCACAGATACCTCAACGCACCATTCACCTTTTTTCCTCCATCAATTCTATGGTTAACCTCATCTTTCATAAACCCATCCGCTGACACGTCAACTCTCAAATATCTGAAAACATTCACTTCTTCCATAATCCCTCTCTCCAATGTGATATCCAATTTTTCTTTATTTAAATCGTTTGATACCCTCATCACCTTACTCTTATCTATGTTCACTTTCAACTTTCTACCTTTACACTCCCTTCCAAACTCGTCCACTAACCTTTGCAACTTTTCTTTAGAATCTCCCATAAGTACAGTATCATCAGCAAAAAGTAACTGTGTCAACTCCCATTTTGTACTTGATTCCCCATAATTTAATCCCACTCCTCTCTCAACACTCTAGCATTTACTTCTTTTACAACCCCATCTATAAATATGTTAAACAACCATGGTGACATTACACTTCCTGTCTAAGACCTACTTTTACCGGGAAGTAATCTCCCTCTCTCCTACACACCCTAACCTGAGCCTCACTATCCTCATAAAAACTCTTTACAGCAGCATTCAGTAACTTACTACCTATTCCATACACTTGCAACATCTGCCACATTGCTCCCCTATCCACTCTATCATATGCTTTTTCTAAATCTATAAATGCAATGAAAACTTCCCTACCTTTATCTAAATACTGTTCACATATTTGCTTCAATGTAAACACTTGATCTACACATCCCCTACCCACTCTAAAACCTCCTTGCTCATTTGCGATCCTACCCTCTGTCTTACCTCTAATTCTTTCAATAATAACCCTGCCATACACTTTACCTGTGTGTGTGTGTTTCTCTCTCTCTCTCTCTCTCTCTCTTTCCCTCTCAGATCTTTCAGTTCTTCGTGATGCCTGCGAGTGAGTTGCCTGTTATACCCTGGACCCTGTATGTTGCTCCTGCTATCGTCTTCCCACGATGATGAATGAGTTCACATTTTTCACTAACACCGGTTGTGGTCACACAAATATAAATAACCAAGTAACATAATGTATCACATGATGAGTCCCTAGACCCCGCAAGATAATTCTCACAACGAGATTATGACAAATGGAAAGAGGAGTTAATGGTAGGTCTGGGTGGGCTAAATGAATTGTGATGGATAGGCAGGCACTGAGGATGTAGAAAATGGTTCCCACATTGGCACAAATGGTGATGAGCATGGCAGGAAATAAACCCTTGTTCACTCCTCTCGTTGGCAAATGTCTGGGCATCAACAGTCACACCTTCAAGGGAGAGGAGAGGAAGTGGCTACTGGCAGAGGTGTGCAAATCCCACTCCTATACAGGCCTACTCCCAGAGCGTCGTCTGTCTCAGAATTATCTGCTCCAACCATGAACGGGAATATCATCATTGCGCCAGATAAGTGGAAAATGGCAAATGTGATACCTGGTTTCAAAGCAGGTGACAGGTCCTTAGCTTCGAACTATAGACCAATAAGCCTTACCTCCATAGTGGGAAAATTTATGGAATCAATAATTGCCGAGGCAATTCGTAGCCATCTTGAAAGGCATAAATTGATTAATGAATCTCAGCACGGTTTTACAAAAGGGCGTTCTTGTCTTACGAATTTATAAACATTTTGACTAAGGTATTTAAGGAGGTAGATCATGGTATTGAATATGATATTGTGTATATGGAGTTCAGTAAGGCTTTTGATAGAGTTCCACATCAGAGACTATTGAGGAAAATTAAGGCACACGGAATAGGACGAGAATTTTTTTTTCCTGGGTAGAGGCATGGTTGACAGATAGGCAGCAGAGAATTTTGCATAAATGGGGAGAAATCAGAGTGGGGACGCGTCACAATCGGTGTTCCACAAGGGTCAGTGTTGGGCCCCTTGTTTACAATTTACATAAACGACATAGATGAGGGAATAAATAGCGACATAAGCAAGTTTGCTGATGACACCAAAATAGGCCGTCCAATTCATTCTGACGAGGACATTAGAGCACTCCAGGAAGATTAGAATAGACTGATGCAGTGGTCGGAGAAGTGGCAGATGCAGTTTAATATAGACAAATGCAAAGTTTTAAACATTGGACAGGAAAATATCCACGTCATATATAAATTAATTAATATAGATCTTAATATTACTGATTGCGAAAAGGATTTAGGAGTTCTGGTTAGCAGTAATCTTAAAACCAAGACAACAGTGCATAAGTGTTCGCAAAAATGCGAACATAATCCTTGGCTTCATATCAAGAAGCATAAATAATAGGAGTCCTCAGGTTGTTCTTCAACTCTATATATCTTTGGTTAAGCCTCATCTAGATTATGCTGCACAGTTTTGGTCACCGTATTACAGATTGGATAAAAATGCTCTGGAAAACGTACAAAGGAGGATGACAAAGTTGATCTCATTTATCAGAAATCTTCCCTATGAGGATAGACTGAGGGCCCTGAATCTGCACTCTCTAGAAAGGCGTAGAATTAGGGGGGATATGATTGAGGTGTATAAATGGAAAACAGGAATAAATAAAGGGGATGTCAACAGCGTGCTAAAAATATGTAGCTAATGCAGGATTCGCAGCAATGGTTTTATGTTGGAAAAATTCAGATTCATGAAGTATATAGGAAAGCACTGGTTTATGGATGAGTGGAACAAACTCCCGAGCACTTTCATAGAAGCTAAAACGTTGTGTAGCTTTAAAAATAGGTTAGATAAATACATGAGTGAGCGCGGGTGGGTGTGAGTTGGTCCTGACTAGCTTGTGCTATTAGGCCTGATGCCGTGCTCCTTCCTTAAGTGAATGTAACCTGACCTGACTAGGTTGGGTCATTAGCTTAAGCCGGTAGAAAACTTGGTCTTGCCTCGCATAGGCCAGTAGGCCTGCTGCAGTGTTCCTACTTTCTTATGTTATTATTTTCAAGACAAATGATCGAAAAAAAGATTAAACAACATTGCTTTTACAGAAATGAGTATTTTCTACCTGAGCAGCGCTCGTTGCGCCTGTGCAGGGTGCCACTGGTGTGATCTCTACACACTTTCATCAATGTCTGACAGAGGGAATATTAAAATAGTGTACAATACCGACAGGTTGGAAAGTAAGACACATGTTGCACACGTGTTTTTTGCCAACATTTTCATCAAACTGTGAGATTAACATATTTTGGAAATAAATGGTATAAAATACCGACACAATGGAAAAAATAAACACATAAGCAGTATAATGTGATCCTTTATTGACAACGTTTCGCCCACACAGTGGGCTTTATCAAGTCACAAACAGATCTACCTGGGTGAAAGGTACGTGAGTATTTATAGGATAGAGTCAGCATTCTCCACCTGACTCTATCCTATAAATACTATAAATACTCACGTACCTTTCACCCAGGTAGAACTGTTTGTGACTTGCTAAAGCTCACTGTGTGGGCGAAACGTTGTCAATAAAGGATCACATTATATTGATTAATTTTTTAACATATTTTCTCATTATTATTGTTTAATGTAACCTAGTTACAAAATAGAAAATCAGAAGCAAGTCCGGCTAAATCTAACTAAACTGTTAATCAGCTCAGTTACATCCCATGTCAGTACAATAACTCTGCTGATAATGATTTTCTCCCATTCTTTATCTTTCTTGGATATACCAAAAAAAAATAATGAAAATAGTTTCTTTGTAAATCATACAAGATAAGTATTGTTTCCGAATCTTTAATCAACTTACAAATATCAAGGTTCAATCAATATAGTCTCTTAGTAAATCATACAAGGTAAGTAGTGCCCACAATTGGATCAGGAAGACTCATTGAATGTATGAATAACTTTTCTCTAAGAGACCTCTTGCTTGTCAGAAGTTTCTTCAGTATGTAAAATCACAGAATATATTGTAGAAACCCGAGGAAGGTCAGAAATGGTGAGGTTAGGTGTAGAATAATTTGTCAGGTCCCTAGCCGCCGTATTCTGTAAAATTAAATTGGCCAAAAATAATAATGTCAAAAAGAAGAAATGGAGTTGACATCACATCCTAGCTTACCCACTTGCCAAAATCCAGACTCTTTCACTACTCAGAAATATGATTAAGGATGACATGGAGCTTTCAGTATTGCTAAGGATTTATTTGAATTGTTTGAGTTATGTATTAATTAATTGTTTTAAATTTAGCAATCACATGTATAGGGTAGCGTTTTGGCATAGCAATAGGGTCCACCATCAACACTGATCTATCCTATTTAAATAAAAATCAGAAAGATTCGAGTTTCCTATTCCAACGAATGTCTCATGGACTCATTATGTAGATGACAAGATGAAATTAAGACACATGTGCAACATCTTGGTATCTTTATTGTAGACGTTTCGCCCTCCAATGGCTTTATCAATACAAATTGTAGATGAATGGTTCAGAGAACCGACAAGTTGTTAAATTAGACACATATGCAACACTTGGGTATCTTTATTGAGGAAACGTTTCGCCACACAGTGGCTTCATCAGTCCAATACAAAGAAGAAAGTAGTAATAAAAGGAGGAGTTTGAGGTAATCAGTCCCTCGGCCTGGAGTCGATGTGTTCAGTCCATCAATATTGAAGTAAATACAACATAAGGCAAATAGAAGTTGCTTATATACTGTAGACAGGTGAGATGAAGCAGGAGGAGGCGGGGTCATAGTGGTATCATCCACTAGTCGAAGTAAGTCCTTGTCCAAAGGTTTGGCCAAATGTTGAAGAATCCCTTTGTATCAAGATCCCAAGAAGTTGCTGTGTCAGACAGGATGTAGATGAATGGTTCAGAGAACCGACAAGTTGATACAAAGTTGATACAAAGGGATTCTTCAACATTTGGCCAAACCTTTGGACAAGGACTTACTTCGACTAGTGGATGATACCACTATGACCCCGCCTCCTCCTGCTTCATCTCACCTGTCTACAGTATATAAGCAACTTCTATTTGCCTTATGTTGTATTTACTTCAATATTGATGGACTGAACACATCAACTCCAGGCCGAGGGACTGATTACCTCAAACTCCTCCTTTTATTACTACTTTCTACTTTGTATTGGACTGATGAAGCCACTGTGTGGCGAAACGTTTCCTCAATAAAGATACCCAAGTGTTGCATATGTGTCTAATTTAACATCAATACAAATTCTAGGATTTGTATTGATAAAACCACTGGAGGGCGAAACGTCTACAATAAAGATACCCAGATGTTTCACATGTCATATTTTCACGTAGATAACATCTTGTTTACAGTCCTTAGATAATTCAACTTTTCTGCCCTGCTGCGTCAACCTAATAACAGTAAACCTGCGATGAAATACACACTGGAAGAAAAGAGGGAAGGAAAACTTCCGTTTCTGGATGTCGTACAGCAGCTCAGTGACGTTTATAACATACTGTAAACCAACGAATGAACTAATACGTCATTACTCTGACCAGGAAAGTGGAATGAAGTGTGAGGTGCTCATCGGGTTTGTTGTTAGGCCATTTAGCATTTGTAGCCCATAATATCTTAGTGAGGAATGCAATTATATGAAATTAGCTCTCACAAAACCGCAATTTAACCATGTCCACATCATTTATGATTATTAAAGCAGAGCACAACATATTCTATATAAAAAAAAGCTAACACATCTCCCACTAGAGATGTCATATTTCCAAACTCCAAACTCTGACGCAGAAAGCATCAGAGCTGACATTTCCACCAGCATCAGCATAAAAGAGCTTACCAGAAAGAAGTCTAGTAGCACCACTGACACGAAAACAGGAGAGTATGTTATACCATGTGACGGGTATAGCAGTAAGGCCTAAACGCGAGGATCAATAGCATAAATATGCATAACTCATTGGCAATAATAATAATAAAAATGCATATGATATTCTTAAAAACCCTAATGAACATCTCTAGGAGAGGCAAACTTCATCAAAAAAAAAGTGGACAACACACAAATAACCCGCACATAGAAGAGAAAAGCTTATGACGACATTTCAGTCCGACCCAGACCATTTACAAGTCACACTAATACACTACGCTCGGATATCTGTACATTGTTCCTGTCACTGGATTGTGCCTTTTTGTTCTTTAAAGAAGTGGGCATATACAAGCGGTATTGCCTAAAATCGACCATATTTCTAAGCAATACGGATGCAAAATACTGGAAGTTTCAGCATTTCGAAAATAGTGTCCAAATTATTTTATAGATCGCGGTCGCCAGTTGATCGGACGTGACACTATACCTGATCTCACCACATCTGACCTTCCTTCAACTATATAATCTCTGATTTCCGCCTGACCAGCCCTCTGTGTCGCAAGACAGACACACAGAAGCACACGGCTTCTTCCGAAGGGAAGAGGAGATGTTCGAAGGACACAACCAAGGACTCCGATTTGATGTTCGAAGGACACAACCAAGGACTCCGATTTAGAAATGTGGGGCTCAGTTCTGGCAAAGAAGCTGACGAATCAGTCAGTCAGTCAAGCCTGAAAAGCCAGCCACCGCCTCCACACTCATTGCAACTTTACCTAAAGACAAAGACTCTCACACCTCTGGAGAAGTAATGCAAGTAGATGACCACACCCCCAGCCTCACCTTGAAAATTCTACGAGTTTTCACTACACTTAGTACTAACAAGAACTCAATGTTCGCCAAAGAACTCCACCCTCGACTCTGCAATGAAACTGTCGAATACACCTCTATCGCTCCATTCAACCTCACACCACTACAAGTCCAAGACTTCGACAACAACTATGCACAACTCACGGACCTACCAAAAGAAATATTTAATAATCTCAAGAAGGGGTCATTCCAAATAAGACAGTAAACTGAACTCATGAATGGTGCTGCTATCACCATCAAGTGCTCCACTGCTGGGTTAAGCTCTGGCTCTGTTTATACTACTCAAAACACTCCTCTTCGGTGTCATTCTTCGCCTTCCCCTACTTCCCCTTACCTGGGAGTTAGTTATTATTACTATCAGCATAGTACTGGAGAACCTCTTGATGAGTGGAACGTTTCCTTAAATAAAAAAGTTTCCCATACGTTGCCTATGTGTCTTTTTATTAAAATTATAGTTTATTGTTGTATATATATATATATATATATATATATATATATATATATATATATATATATATATATATATATATATATATATATATATATATATATATATATATATATACACATATTTATTTATTTTATTAACAGTGCCAGCCAAACTAATTCATGTGTACTACTTAAAAATAGAAGCAACTCTGAAACAAAGATTAAATACTACACAAAAACACTAGCCATTGTTTGCCAAAATAACAGCAACGCACCTTAGAACATCTACAGCTCTAACACACTCGAAAGATCTCGCAAGTGATTCAACCAGCATATGTATTATAGTGAAAACTATAACAACGAAAATGTGATAATGAAGGTGATAGTTGCGTTGAAAATGTCACAATTAAGCCCATCACATCCCCCCCAAAAAAAAAAAAATTCGTTTCCTTCGGCATGCCAGATGGTGGCCAGGCAAGATAGTGGCTTTCTTTCTGACAGTCGAGACAGCCACAGAAGACAGATCCTAATAAAATTTTCGGCACTTAGTAGCTAGTTGTGGCATGTAACCTGCTGACTCAACGATGTAATTGAGAGAAACGTAAAAGGAATTAGGTTTATAAAAAGGGAGAGGGAAAATGAGAAGCAAGGAAAAGGAGAGAGAGAGAGACAAGTGTAAGAAGGATGGAGAAAGAGGAAGGACAAAAGGGCAAACACCAGCAGATAATAACATAACTAAACAATAAATAGGCAACTGTTGAAAGAGCAGGCTATAAAAAAAATGTTTACCTCGATGCCGACGATGTGGACTACGAGTGTAATTTTGTGGTCAGCGGGTGATAGAGAAACAAACAATCGCATATAGTAGTCTCATAGCAACAACAGTCATAATAAAGTAAGCTATAAATGTACTTATGCTGGAAGGCACCCGGAAGATTCGCATCTCTATGTAGGAAACAATAAATAGCCACTTAGGGTGAGCAATAATGGACAATAATCTACATTTATTCTGTCTCTTCCTTCAGCGCGAAGACTAGTGCACCAGCGCCAGATAATGGCACTTGTTACTCGTGTAAACAGTACTAAACCAGTGCACAGATGTGCCTATAAATTTTGGGGTTAACTCTCTCATGCAATTTTAATTTTGAGACGACAAAAAAGACGTGCCTTCGACGCACTGAAAATGCTCAATTATAACATTGTATATCAGTCAAAGAATGTTTAAGTGTAACGCAGTGCAGTTGGAAATTACTGTAATATGATCAATTTTATTCTACTCTAATCCCCTCCTGTGCAGTCCTACTTTGATCTGTTGTTCAGCAGAACTGAGAACCTCTTCTCTAATGCACTCTCTAACACTTCTCTAACACTTCATTTGATATCGTCTACTGCTCTCCGCAAGTGGCTGTTACCAATTAATACATCCAGGATCATGAGGCAGCTTTAAACTACATTAAACTCCTAACGTAATTTAGCAGAGGGCATAACAGAAGATTATATTTTTTTTTTCTTCATGAATTACTAAACCCGTGTTTATCCTTCAATGCAAGGAGTGGTGGAGGCTCAATCCTCCGTCCGCTAATTGCAACTCTGTGTCTGATTAGTCATGCAGTTGGTAATCTCCTAAGAGTAGAGGTTTTAATATCTTGCCAGCAGACCGAAATAGCATAGTGCAGGAAAGAGGCACCGGTCAACAAATCTGGATTTAATAATGACAGTTTGTATGTAATGAAGATACAAGCTTCAGTTATATGAAAACTAATATAGACAACGTTTCTCCTGTACAACAGTAATATACCTGAGAAATGGAGATTACATAGACAGGAGCGAGGAGATGGCAGATGTGAGGAGAATGTAGATGTGGTGGTAGTCAACTTGACTGCTAGCCTCCACGCTAAGCTATGTTCAGTAACTGTGGTACTAAAAACCTGGCTAACTAGAAACTTCCCTGGCTTTGCACGACTGTGTTGATTTAGGTTGCTAGTCTTGCGAGACTTTCCCTAGTTATGTACCCGCAAGACCTTCCCTTAGTCATACACACGTGAAACATTCCCTCAGTCATGTACCCACGAGACCTTTACTCAGTCTTGTCGAGACCAGGCCTTCCCTCATTCACTTATTCGCTCGACTCTCCCTCAGTCATGAGCTCGCTAACCACGCCTTCATTATGATCTAGCGTACATATAGAAGAAGTAGCGCATCACCATCATGTATGAAGGAAAAAATACAAATTGATGAACAAGACGCAAATAACCCGTACATAGTGGAAAGAAACTTATAACGACGTTTCGGTCTGACTTGGACCACAAAAAGTGTTAGACTTGCCGACAATAATGCTCTATACTCTCATGCTAGAAATCAGTCATTCTATTGCACTGTCTACCCTTCTACTAGCCTACACAGACGCCGTCTTGTTGAATCATCTCTTGTACACGACTTTCCTAATGTGAATCTTAGTCTTGTTTTTGTCTCTGTAGATTTCTTCCTTTATCATTACATTGTCAAATGATCCAAACTTAAAAACACTCGTGACTTTACATCATCTTTATCTCATTTTCATCTTATTTCTTCTATTTTCCTTCTTTTTTTTTTTGGGGGGGGGGGAGTGAGTCTTTCACTGTAGACCATTAGCTTGTGCATATTCCTTTTTATTTTTTCTCTTGTCTTTAGACTACCTCTACTACTATTAATACTACTACCATGACTATCACCACTACTACTACTACAACCACTACCTCTACCACTACTTTTACAATTTTACTACTACCTCGTTTCTTTCTACTACTCCCAGACTCTCCCCCTTCCCTCTCGTATATCTACTGGCTCCATTTCCTTCGTGCCTCTCTGACTAGTTCATAGTCCAGGTAGGAGCGAAACGTCGTCACAAGTTTTCTCCCATGAGCGGGTTATTTGTGTATTGTTCCAGTCACGGTATTGTGCCTTTTTATTCCTTTCTTGACGAACAGGGTATCACTGGAACAATGTATCGCTCGTGATAACCGTATCCACGTATCTTGTGCAGCTCATGTCTTTGGAAGAAGAGGAGTAATGCAACGTATCGCTTTTGTTTTCCTTTTGTTTGCCTTTGTTTTTCTAGTCCAAAGGCGCAACCTTCCCTCTTTGTATGTGAGAGAAAATTTATTATTATATTCAGTGTGGAACGCTAAACTCGTAGGGGTCACACAGCGCATTGGCGATGGGAGGCAAGCAGGTGTGATGCTTTGAAGGGTACGGTAGCTCCAATTCCTCGGATCAAGAAACATTGTCCAACATCAGTTTGATAGAAGATGGAATAAGTAAAGAAATGCTAGTTGTAATACACAGACCTTAATGAATTCTGTCATACATGGTTGCAACACATAGTTGTGACACATAGTTATGGTACATAGTTGTGGCACATAGTTGTGGCACATAGTTGTGGCACATAGTTGTGGCACATAGTTGTGGCACATAGCTGTGACACATTTGTGGTATATAATTGTAGCACATAGTTGTGGTACATGGTTATGACACATAGTTGTGACACATAGTTGTGGTACATAGTTGTGGTACATAGTTGCAACACATAGTTGTAGCACATAGTTGTCTTACATAGCTGTGACACATTTGTGGTACATAATTGTAGCACATAGTTGTGGTACATAGTTGTGACACATAGTTGTGGTACATAGTTGTAACTAACACATTGACCTTCACGGAGTGAATTCTGTAATAGTTGCAATAAACAGTTGTAATACATAGACCTGTACTTAGTGATTTCTCTAATACATAATTGTAATTCATAGTTTAACACATAGTCGTAACACACAAACCTTCACTTAATAAAGCCTATCTTAATCCTTAACTACTACTCTTTGCCATACCAGGAAAGTTAAAGAAAACTGCTTTTTAAATTTTTACACTTGACATTACTTAGGGTGTTTTGAAGAGGGGTGGGATTAAATTATGGGGAATCAAATACAAAATGGGAGTTGACACTAACATTATTTGTCTTATAACAGAGCTTATTTAGACCATTATGTGAGCTCATCTCCGATCTTTCACCAGGTAACCTATCAGCAGTGGTACACACATCAGTGGTACACACAGTAGTGGTGCACACAACAGTGGTGCGCACAACAGTGGTACACACAACAGGGGTACACACAACAGTGGTACACACAACAGTGGTACACACAGCAGTGGTACACACATCAGTGGTACACACAGCAGTGGTACACATAGCAGTGGTACACACATCAGTGGTACACACAGCAGTGGTACACATAGCAGTGGTACACATAGTGGTAAACACAACAGTGGTACAGGGTTACAGTAAGACAATCTGTCGCTCCAATAGACCTTTATCATGATATTTATGAAGCTCTATTAGGATTTGATCAAGTCTAACAGAACGACAGGTTGGTCCAACAGAAGCTTTCACCTCAGCATGTGTCCCTTCTGTTACTTTAATCGACGGAGCCAAGTTCGAGCAAAGTTTTACCTGCTACTGATGGGGCATTTGTTGAACTTCAACCCCTATTTTTTTCTGTTTTTACTCTCTGACGGCCGCTACACACTACAACGGCACACACAACGGCACACATAGTTGCTCCACACTGTGTATGCCGTTGACTCACACTGTCGGAACCACTGCGTCACGCTGTGTGTACAACTGCCACCCACACACACACTGCTGTGTGTGTGTGTGTACCGCTGCTGAGTGTAAGTAAATTTATTTAGAAACAGGTGCACATAAGTATTTACAGAAATTTAGATTATCATACATATTAATATGCATGTTTACATTTATTTTAATATTTGTGTAAATTACCTAGGATAACCTAGAAAAAATCAGACGCTGTGACTTATTATTGAAAGCCTCACTGTGTGTATCAGTGCTCTCTGTATGTACCACTGCTGTGTGTATACCCCTGTTGAGTGTGTACCATTGTGGTGTGTGTTCCACAGCTGTGTTTGTAACACTGTGCTGTGTGTGTGTGTGTGTGTGTGTACCACTGTTCTGTTTTTGCCACTGCTGTGTGTACCACTGCTGTGAATGTGTACCTATCTTGTGAGTGTGTACCACTGCTGTGAATGTGTACCGCTGCGGTGTGTGTACCACCTCTGTGTGTTCTGAAGCAGCGTGTGTACCACTGCTGTGTGTACCACTGCTGTGTGTACCACTGCTGTCTGTGTATCACTGCTATGTGTTGGCTGGGGCAGCGTGTGTGTACCACTGCTGTCTGTGTGTACCACTGCTGTCTGTGTGTACCACTGCTGTCTGTGTGTACCACTGCTGTCTGTGTGTACCACTGCTGTCTGTGTGTGTACCACTGCTGTCTGTGTGTGTACCACTGCTGTCTGTGTGTGTACCACTGCTGTCTGTGTGTGTACCACTGCTGTCTGTGTGTTTCACTGCTGTCTGCGTGTACCATGGGGCAGCGTGTGTGTACCACTGCTGGCTGTGTGTACCACTGCTGTCTGTGTGTACCACTGCCGTGTGTGTACCACTGCTGTGTGTGGGCTGGTGCAGCTTGCGTGTACCACTGCTGTGTGTTGGCTGCGGATGCGTGTGTGGGCTGCGGCAGCGTGTGTACCAGTGCTGTGTGGGCGGCGGCAGCGTGTGTGTAGCACTCCTGTGCGTGTGTACCACTGCTGTGTGTGGGCTGTGGCAGCGTGTGTGGGTCTGGTGCTGGTGGCGGCCCATAATTACACCATCAACCTTAACATCCTACTCTAGTGCCGAGCACGCCCACCCCTTACACCACCCCCACCTCACGCCCACCTCTTACACCACCCCCACCTTTTACACCACCCCCACCTCACGCTCACTATTTCAACCACCTCCACCTCTAGAACCACTTCCAACTCTAGAACTATATTTCCTCTAGAATTCATCCCACTTCTAGAGCCACCCCTAACTCCAGAATCTCGCCCTCTCACTCCCACCTCTTGAAACACCTGCCACTTAAGCTCACTACCACCACTTTCCTCAAGTAGTTCCACTTACATCAAGCTCCTATCTGTCCCTAACCCTTCATTATCTACGTCACCATCGTCGTTTTCTTATAATCTAGGAATTTCGTCGAGGATTGAGGAATAATTCGAAGGCAGAAAGAGAGTTGTTTGGGAGGGTTTGGGTAATATGTTGGTCCCAGGTGCTGGCGACCCACTCACCCGCCCAACTCTGAAAACCCACCATCGCAATCTACAACACAATTAATTACCTATGCAAATTACACGGGCATTAGCCGCCCACCACGAGTCGTAACCAGCGGGTCCAGTGAGACAATGGAGTTTTCTTATGCAGAAAAGATGTGAAGAGAGTTGCCAATGCTGTGAATTAAGACCCTGGTACATTAGGGGTAAACGGCCCCCTTAATCCCTCCTCCCCCATCCCTACCCCGAGACACCCAGTACCTCGCTATTCTTTCTCACGCTAAAATCTAAAGATCATCTTTCTGACACCATTTGCTCCTTCGTGATAGCCTGGCCTCACCTTCCTCACTCCCCGGTATAGCTTCATAAAAGCAACCTCGTGACCTCTGAAGTGAACAGAAGAAAAGGTCTCCCAGTTACTTAATATTCCCTCTATTGTTCCTCTCCAATTTGCAATATTTATTTACGACAGGGGAGGTCTGGGTGTGCCGTGGGTGTGTGGTGATGGTGGTCCCTGGGCGAGGGATGCTTCCAGAGTCGAGCCCGCCTGTATACACGAGCGGATAATGAGCCATAATTGCCTTTGCATATCTCAATTTAGTCTTCCCTAGTTTCTTGGGTAGCTATTCTCGTCTGCTTCCATTATTCCTGACAGTTCTTACTTCGAAATTTCTCTTGCTTATTGCCGTAATTACCAATTACTATTTTTTTACTAGTCACTTTTAATTTTACTTCTCCCTTTAAGAAGTTGCAACACTTGGTTTAATAAGTCGTTAGATATGAGCTTCTCATCAGCAATATCACAGTTTTTCTCACAAGACTTATGGCAGATTATATACACTGCGAGGTGTGTAGGTCAGTGTATATACACTGAGAGGTGTATATGTCTTTATATACACTGAGAGGTATGTCTGTATATACATTGAGGTGTGTATGTTACAGTGTATATACACTGAGGTGTTTATGTCAGTGAATATACACTGAGAGGTGTGTATGTCAGTGTATATACACTGAGAGGTGTGTATGTCAGTGTATATACACTGAGAGGTGGGTATGTCAGTATATATACACTGAGAGGTGTGTATGTCAGTGTATATAAATTGAGAGGTGTGTATGTCTGTATATACACTAAGAGGTGTGTATGTATATACACTGAGAGGTGTGTATGTCTGTATATACACTGAGAGGTGTGTATATCAGTGTATATACACTGAGAGGTGTGTATGTCAGTGTATATAAACTGAGAGGTGTGTATGTCAGTGTATATAAACTGAGAGGTGTGTATATCAGTGTATATACACAGAGGTGTGTATGTCACAGTGTATATATACTGAGAGGTGTGTATGTCACAGTATATACACTGAGGTGTGAATGTCATTGTATATACACTGAGAGGTGTGTCAGTGTATATACACTGAGAGGTGTCAGTGTATATACACTGAGAGGTGTGTCAGTGTATATACACTGAGAGGTGTGTCAGTGTATATACACTGAGAGGTGTGTCAGTGTATATACACTGAGAGGTGTGTATGTCACAATGTATATACACTGAGAGGTGTGTATGTCACAATGTATATACACTGAGAGGTGTGTATGTCACAATGTATATACACTGAGAGGTGTGTATGTCACAATGTATATACACTGAGAGGTGTGTATGTCACAATGTATATACACTGACAGGTGTGTATGTCACAATGTATATACACTGAGAGGTGTGTATGTCACAATGTATACACTGAGAGGTGTGTATGTCAGTGTATATACACTGAGAGGTGTGTATGTTAGTGTATATACACAGAGGTGTGTAAGTCACAGTGTATATACACTGAGAGGTGTAGGTCGCAGTGTATATACACTGAGAGGTGTGTAGGTCACTGTATATACACTGAGAGGTGTGTAGGTCACTGTATATACACAGAGGTGTGTAGATCAGTGTGTATACACTGAGAGGTGTGTAGGTCACAGTGTATATACACTGAGAGGTGTGTGTCAGCATATATACACTGAGAGGTGTGTATGTCAGTGTATATACACTGAGAGGTGTGTATGTCAGTGTATATACACTGAGAGGTGTGTATGTCAGTGTATATACACTGAGAGGTGTATGTCAGTGTATATACACTGAGAGGTGTGTATGTCAGTGTATATACACAGAAGTGTGTAGGTCACACTGTATATACACAGGTGTGTAGGTCAGTGTATATATACTGAGGTGTGTAGATCACTGTATATAAACTGAGAGGTGTGTAGATCACAATGTATATAACAGAGGTGTGTAGGCCAGTGTATATACAGAGGTGTGTAGGTCACAGTGTATATACACTGAGAGGTGTGTAGGTCACAGTGTATATACACTGAAATGTGTGTAGGTCACAGTGTATATACACTGAGGTGTGTAGGTCAGTGTATATACACTGAGAGGTGTAGATCACAGTGTATATACACTGAGAGGTGTATAGGTCACAGTGTATATACACTGAGAGGTGTGTAGGTCACAGTGTATATACACTGAGAGGTGTGTAGGTCACAGTGTATATACACTGAGAGGTGTGTAGGTCGCAGTGTATATACAGAGATGTAGGTCAGTGTATATACACAGGTGTGTAGGTCACAGTGTATATACACTGAGATGTGTGTAGGTGTTACGCAGTGTGCTGAGGTAAAATATTTTATACAAAAAAAACACTCCATACATAATGTCATTTTCAGAGTTTGTACTGGAAGGAGACGCGTTGTATCCCTGTCAAGGCAGAGTGGCCAAGCACAGGAGCAGATGAAGTGTTTAGTTCAGTACGAGACTGTGGTGACAGGGGTGACAGGGTGAAGTCATCATGTTTGGGTAATAGTGTGAGTAGGTGGTTTGGTGAGTTTTTTTGTGTATACTATAAGTAATTTTGTATTCACGTGCTCTCATGTTTTTTTTTAGGCCCTAGTGTGTGCAAGTGTCTGTTTTGGAGAGTATAATGTTTTAACTGTAGGTTAAGTAGCCTGCAGGAAAGGGGAGGTGTCTTGGAGCCTCTCTGTTTATAAACATTTATTTAGTAAACTGGGGTGTGGTGGTTTTTTGTAGTAGGTTATAAGTTGTTTATAATTTACTTTAATATATAGACATATTTTTATATAAGTGAGTTTTTGTCCTTCCTTCCTAAATTAATATTGTATGCTGGCCCTAGGGTTGCTGTGTTTTTTTCAGTGTAATTTAAATGCCCCTAGACAGCAGATTGAGCAGCCATTTAGGAGCCATGAACTTTTTAATTTAAGTTACGATGTCGAAGTCATAACATGGGACTCCCGGACAGGCCCCCATGTTACGACTTTGATATCGTAACTTAAATAAAAAAGGTCCTGGCTCCTAAATGACTGCTCAATCTGCTGTCTAGGGGCATTTAAATTACACTGAAAAAAACAGCACCTCTAGGGCCAGCAAACAATATTAATTTAGGAAGGAAGGACAAAAACTCACTTATATAAAAATGTCTATACTATATTAAAGTAAATTATAAACAACTTATAACCTACTACAAAAAAACACCACACTCCAGTTTACTAAATAAACATTTATAAACAGAGAGGCTCCATGACACCCTCCCCTTTCCTGCAGGCTACTTAGCCTACAGTTAAAACATTATACTCTCCAAAACAGACGCTTGCACACACCTTGCCTAAAAAAAACATAAGAGCAAATGAATACAAAATTACTTATAGTATACACAAAAAAACTCGCCAAAACATCTACTCACACTATTATCCAAACATGATGACTTCACCCCGTCACCCCCGTCACCACCGTCTCCTACTGAACTAAACACCTCATCTGCTCCTGTGCTTGGCCACTCTGCCTTGACAGGGATAAAACGCGTCTCGTTCCAGTACAAACTCGGAAAATGACATTATGTATGGAACGTTTTTTTTTTTTTTAAATATTTTACCGTAGCACACTGCGTAACAGGTCACAGTTTATATACAGTGAAAGGTGTGTAGGTCACAGTGTACATACACTGAGAGGTGTTGTCACAGTGTATATACACTGAGAGGTGTTTAGGTCACAGTTTATATACACTGAGAGGTGTGTATATCACATTGTATATACATTGAGAGGTGTGTAGATCATAGTGTATATGTATATACACAGGTGTGTAAGTCACAGTGTATATACATTGAGAGGTGTGTGGGTCACAGTGTATATACACTGAGAGGTGTGTAGGTCACAGTTTATATACAATGAGGTGTGTATATCAGTGTATATACACTGAGAGGTGTGTATATAAGTGTATATACACTGAGAGGTGTGCATATCAGTGTATATACACTGAGGTGTGTATATCACATTGTATATACATTGAGAGGTGTGTAGGTCAGTGTATATACACTGAGAGGTGTGTAGGTCACAGTGTATATACACTGAGAGGTGTGTAGGTCACAGTGTATATACACTGAGAGGTGTGTAGGTCACAGTGTATATACACTGAGAGGTGTGTAGGTCACAGTGTATATACACTGAGGTGTGTAGGTCAGTGTATATACACTGAGATGTGTGTAGGTCACAGTGTATATACACTGAGAGGTGTGTAGGTCACTGTATATACACTGAGAGGTGTGTAGGTCACAGTGTATATACACTGAGAGGTGTGTAGGTCACTGTATATATACTGAGAGGTGTGTAGGTCACAGTGTATATACACTGAGAGGTGTGTAGGTCACAGTGTATATACACTGAGATGTGTGTAGGTCACAGTGTATATACACTGAGAGGTGTGTAGGTCACAGTGTATATACACTGAGAGGTGTGTAGGTCACAGTGTATATACACTGAGAGGTGTGTAGGTCACAGTGTATATACACTGAGAGGTGTGTAGGTCACAGTGTATATACACTGAGAGGTGTGTAGGTCACAGTGTATATACACTGAAAGGTGTGTAGGTCACACTGTACAGTCAGAATTAGCTTTACTCTCGATTTTAGGGTTTAAAGTATCCTGGAGTGGCGGTATTAAGGTTACACACAGTCTCTTAATGACCTTCGTGTAGTCGATAGGGTATAAACCCGGTCAACAAACTAACCTTCCTACCTAATTTATTATATATATTCTAATAATTCATAATAAACTTCACTGATATAATTCGGCTTCACTTTTATTATATTTTATTTCGCTATAATCATCTTAAATTTAATTATCGTATTTGATTCTCCAAATTCATGCATTTATTTCGGCGATATTTTTTTTTATTCCTTTAAAGAAACTCAATTGTATTTTGCTTCTAATTTCACAAATTAGACAAAATTTGATTTAAAATTGATAACTTTGAAGTTAAGAAGTAACAACAGATGTTACTGTGTTCGGTGATGTGCTATTTGGGATCTGGGGGATGGGCTCTTCTTGATCTAGACAACTGGACCCTTCCTTGCCTCCTTGGATCAAACCTGCTTACCACCTTTTTCCCCAAGTCCTGAAGAAGCCCTACGAGTTTAGTTCTTTCCCATAAAGATCAAAGTAAAAGTCCGAGAGTCATCTGAAGAACATAACTTTTGGGTCAGAACAGAGAGGATTTTTAGGGAATATTTGGAGGTTGTGGAGAAGAGTTTCATTGTGTTTATAAGAGGACAATTTTAGAGGCAACGACACCGTCTTCGACATATAAATGAGAACAGACAAAATATCTGAGAGATAGAATCCTTGAAAAAGTGGCTGGTTATGGGTTCTTGATCCTAGGACTTGGAGCTGTTCTCTTTCTCTCTCTTCGGATTAAACCTGATTACCTTCCTCCCTCCACTGCCATTTCTCATGCAGAAAATTACCCATACGGGTTAGCACCTTGCAATAAATATAATAATAAGGGAAGGTCTGTACGAAGTTACAGAGGCTGAAGTTTGGTACACTAGATGACTCAAAGGAAGAATAAGATAGAATAAGAATCATCAATAGTCAAATTGTATAGTTTCTTGGCAATAGGTTTTAAACTATCACCCCACTTTGAAGACACATACAACATTCTCCACCTGACTAAATCCTATAAATACTCATGTATCTTTTATCCAGATAGATCTGTTTGACTTGATAAAGCCCACTGCGTGGGCGAAACGTTGTCAATAAAGGATCACATACTGCTTATGTGTTTATTTTTTCATTGTGTCCGTGTTTTATACCATTTATTTCCTTCCTATATGCGGGTTATTTGTGTATTAGAGAATCAATATGGTATCTGGTATAATTTCAGTATTGGTATGAAATATCAACAAGTTGGTGACTGCCATCTGTTTTGTTCTAATTTTGTGTTGAACATAAGAATGGAGGAACACTGCAGAAGGCCTACTGGCCCATGCAAGGCAGGTCCTTATCAAAACCACCACTACACAAGAATTTACTCCCGTAACCACGACACCAATCAAAACCATCCCCTCCCACTCATATTAGTTTGGTGGCGAATATTTTGAATTCACGTTTGAGAGTATTACACTTGTCTACATTGAAACTTATCTTCCATGACTCTGAACACAGGGCCAAGCTGCCTAGATGAATCTAATAGTTCAACAATCTGTTTTGGCTGCTGCACTTTTCCCCAAATTAGTGGTGTTATTCGCAAATTCTGTTATCCTGAATGTTAGCCCTTTACCGAGGTATGTATGTACATTGTGAAGAAGACTGGACCAAAAACAAATCACTGGATAACTCCACTTATTACAGGCCACTCAGCCACCTCTACTTTGAGTGCCACTCCAATCTGTGAGCCGGTCACTTATATAGGCATGAAGTGTGTCTCCTATGTAATGTACTTTTAATTTGGCCATCAATCTTCGAAGCTTTACTTTGTCGAAGGCTTAGTAGAAATCTAGATATGTTACGTCTTCTAGGACTTTTTCATCCCAGTTTTTTGCATACATAATTGACAAAATAATAAGAACATAAGAAAAAAGGAACACTGCAGCAGGCCTACTGACCCATGCAAGGAAGGTCCATCCCTCACTGGCTTAGACCTGACCACCTGGAGCTAACCTTCTCCAGGTAGTCAGGTCACTTCCACTTAAGTGACCTGACGGCATCTGACCTAGTAGCACAAGTTAGTCAGGTCCAACTCATACCCACCCACACCCACTCATGTATTTATCTAACCTATTTTTAAAACTACACAACGTCTTAGCTTCTATCACGGTACTCGGGAGTTTGTTCCACTCATCCACAACTCTATTATCAAACCAGTGCTTTCCTATATCCTTCCTAAATCAGAACTTTTCCAACTTGAAACCATTGCTGCGAGTCCTGTCTTGGCTGGATATTTTCAGCACGCTGTTTTCCATTTATACACCTCAATCATATCCCCCCTAATTCTACGCCTTTCTAGAGAGTGCAGATTCAAGGCCCTCAGTCTATCCTCATAGGGAAGATTTCTGATAGATGGGATCAACTTTGTCATCCTCCTCTGTACGTTTTCCAGTGCATTTATATCCATTCTGTAATACGGTGACCAGAACTGTGCAGCATAATCTAAATGAGGCCTAACCAAAGATATATAGAGTTGAAGAATAACCTGAGGACTTCTATTATTTATACTTCTTGATATGAAGCCAAGGATTCTGTTAGCTTTATTGCAAACACTTATGCATTGTTGTCTTGGTTTCAGATTACTGCTAACCAGAACGCCTAAATCCTTCTCGCAATCACAAGTATTAAGATCTACATTATTCAGTTTATAAGTGGCATGGTTATTGTCCTGCCCAACATTTAGAACTTTGCATTTGTCTACATTAAACTGCATCTGCCACTTCTCCGACCACTGCATCAGTCTATTCAAATCATCCTGGAGTGCTCTAATGTCCTCATTAGAATGAATTGGACGGCCTATTTTGGTGTCATCAGCAAATTTGCTTATGTTGCTATCTATTCCCTCATCTATGTCGTTTATGTAAATTGTAAACAACAGGGGGCCAAAAACTGACCCCTGTGGGACACCGCTTGAGACGTGCCCCCATTCTGATTTCTCCCCATTTATGCAAACTCTCTGCCGCCTATTTGTCAACCATGCCTCTACCCAGGAAAAAAATTCTCCTATTCCACGTGCCTTAAGTTTCATCAATAGCCTCTGATGTGGAACTTTATCGAAAGCCTTACTGAAGTCCATATACACAATATCATATTCATTACCATGATCTACCTCCTCAAACACCTTAGTGAAAAAAGTTAGTAAATTCGTAAGACAGGAACGCCCCTTAGTAAAACCGTGTTGAGATTCATTAATCAATTTATGCCTTTCAAGATGGCTACGAATTGCCTCGGCAATTATTGATTCCATAAATTTACCAACTATGGAGGTAAGGCTTATTGGTCTATAGTTCGAAGCTAAGGACCTGCCACCTGCCTTGTAAATAGGTATTACATTTGCCCTTTTCCACTTGTCTGGCACTATGCCAGTTTGTAGTGATATATTGAAAAGATTTGCCAAAGGTTTGCTAAGTTCCTCTTTACATTCCTTTAAAACTCTTGCAAACAGTTCATCAGGGCTTGGGGATTTGTGAGGTTTTAATTTCTCTATTTGTCTAAGGACCATGTCACTAGTTACCCAAATCGAGCATAGTCTATTATCTTCCTGCTCAACATAATTTATTATTTCTGGAATTCCGCTAGTATCTTCCTGAGTAAAAACTGAGAGGAAGTAAGTATTGAAAATTTCACACATATCCTTATCACTGTCCGTGATCTGTCCTGAGTTACTCTTAAGTGGGCCTATCTTGTCCCTAATCTTACTTCTGTATACCTGAAAGAACCCTTTTGGGTTAGTCTTCGAATCCCTTGCGACCTTAGCCTCAAAATCCCTTTTTGCTTTTCTTATTCCTTTTTTTTTATTTATCTCTTTAATTGAAAATATTGATTTCTTATCTGTCCATCCCCTCTTTTGATACGCCTATATATGCCTCTCTTTTGACCAATGAGATGTTTAATCTATTGTTCATCCATTTAGGATCATTTTTGTTAGATCTAATTTCCCTACTCGGAACAAAAGTTTTCTGGGCAGCTAGAACTACGCTCTGGAAAACGTTATATTGGCAACCAACACCACCTACCTGACCCATAGTCAGGTCATCCCAATTTAGCCCACCTAGGTAATTTTTCAGCCCCATGAAGTCGGCTAAGCGAAAGTCTGGAACAGAGACTTGATTGCAGTTACCTGGGTAATTCCATGATATACTGAAACTAAGTGATTTGTGATCGCTTTCCCCAAGCTCTTCATTAACCTCAAGATTATTAATTAGTGATTCTTTGTTAGCAAGAACCAAATCAAGCAAGTTGCTACCTCTAGTTGGTTCTGTCACAAACTGTTTTAAAAAACAATCCTGAACCGTATCAAGAAAGTCACTAGACTCAAGATTACCTGTCACATTGTTCCAATCAATTTGTCTAAAGTTAAAATCTCCCATTAACACAACATTTTCATATCTAGACGCCTTATGAATTTCGTCCCATAGCAGCTTACTGCACTCCCTATCCAGGCTTGGGTTCCTGTAAATCACACCCAAAATTAATTTATCACCACCCTCGAGAAACTGTAGCCAAACAGATACAAGTCAGTAAGACATGATATTTTGTTGTGACATCGATACTGGTTTTGCTTATTAGGATTCAACAGTAGCAGCTGTTGAAGCTACAGCAGCAGCAGCAGTAGTAGTAGCCGCAGGGATAGCTACGCCAGTGTCAGCAGTAGGAGCCAGGGAAGCAGTAGAAGCGGCAGCAGAAGCAACAAGGGGTGTTGACTTGGAGCTTGTGGTGGAGCCTGTCGCTTCACCATCCCGCAGACGTCAGCTGCTGAAGCTGGAGATTATTTTGTGTCAGCCTGGAAGTAGTGGCAGTTGTAAACACTGTTGGGTGTTGTTTTGACTGTTTATATGTCTCTCCGTCTGTCCATCCCTCCTTCCTTCCTTCCCTTCCCCCTCACTTCCTCCCTACCACCTCCAATGACCCACCCCTTCCACATCCCTTCTCTCTCTCTCCCAACATATATATATATATATATATATATATATATATATATATATATATATATATATATATATATATATTATAACCACGCCAAAACGACATGTGTTCGAGTCCTCGGCTATCCGCAGTGTTGTTATTGATTAAATACCACTCGTTCATGGTTACAATAATTTATCTACTGCTTGTGGAGGCTACTACACCAAACGGGAAGTAGAATGCAATTTTCAGAGCTTGTAGTTTTGCAAAGAGTCCCTAGTGCCATACTCGATCGAAAGCATCAGCAATGTCCAGTGCTATTATACAGCTGAGTTTAGATTCATCCAGTGACTAGTGCCACTTAGTGGAGAGGTTTAACAAGATATTTGCAGCAGAGTAACCTTTTCTGAAGCCATACTGTCGGTCACAAAGAAATAAGTGCTAATCGAAAAACTCTGATATTTGCAGTGAGATTATTGTTTCAAGGATTTTGCCAGTGATTGACAGGAGTGACATTGGTCTGTAGTTGCTGATTTCTGCTCTGCTCTTCTTTTCGTGAACAGGGACTATATATTTGCTTCTTTCCACAAAAGAAGTCATTTACACTGTGCTAGGCAGTGCTGATGGATGAGAGTTAGAGATGTTGCTAGCTGGTTTGCACGTCTCAGCAATCTTGAGCTCAACTTGTTAGGGCCCACAGCCTTTTCTTGGTCCAGCGATTAAAGAAGATGCATATCCTCCTGCCTTATTGTCACCACTGACAGATTTGACACAGTTCTTGCAGCTAGCTAAGGGTCAGGAACTTGCATCTTGGCAACAAAGTGTTCGGCAAATAGATCAGCTTTCTTCTAACTACTAGTAGAGGTGGTCCCAACCTGTCGATTTAGAGGTGGAATAAGTTCATCAGGCAGATAACCTTGTCTGACCTTGACCATAGACCACCAGGTTTTGGAGCCCACTCTACCTGATGCCAGCTTTCTTTTTATGTCAGCTTCCCATTTAGAGATGGCCCACTTTTGAACTTCATTCATATGCCTACAGGCTTGCCTGTAGACATATAACAGATACTTGATCTGTTATAGGTAGTGGGATGTCTCTTATTCCTTCTCCAAGCCTTGTATTTAGCAGTAGCAGCCTCTCTACAACGAAAGCCGAACCAAGGTTGATTTGTAGGCTTCGTCACATACTACCGGTGAGGGATGTTTTTTTGTTGAATGCCCTTGGAGAAGGGCATTCCAATCGGAGGCTGAGACCACAGAGCAAAGGGGTGGCCAGTTTCCTCTTTACCAAAGCCAGGTTGTACATGTAGATTCTTCACCTCGTTCTTTTGGTATCTTAGTGTCGTAAAAATAACCTTGTGGTCAGACGATCCAACATAGCCGAGGGGTTGACAAGTGATTATGCCTTCTGACAAATCACTCACTACTGGGTCGAGGGAGGAACCAGAGATGTGAGTAGGGAAATCAACAAAGTTTCTGCAAAGTCATCAAAGTCCCTCTATATAAGATGTTGGTTGAGATCACCAACAATTATAATATGTTGACATTTGTGTTGGAGCAGAAGGGAGTCCACATTTTCCATTAGGAAGATGATGGGGTCTGCATGTTGCAACTGAGGTCTGTACATTGCACATGCTGGTACAGAGGTAGTAGTGTTTATGCATAGCTTCAAGAACATTATTTCTAGGTGAGTAGGGATAGCTACATCAATGAGATGGGCATGTACACTTTTAGAGAAGCACACAGCAACACCACCTCCTTGCCCTTGCCTGTCTCTTCTCATCCATGAGGTGTAGCCAGTAATTATTGCAAAAATTTCCAGAGTCATGTCGTCCAGAAATGTTTCAACCACAGCTATCATGTCGGGAGGTCGAATATTCACGAAACTGTGCGTGAGCTCTCCAACATTGGTAATGAATCCTCTAATATTGGCCGACAGGATATTGATAGACTGGTTACTCATGATTGTTTTCAGCTTGAGTTGGTGGGTAAGGGGCCGCAGGGATGTAGGTCTGTGGTCTTGTATAAGTCACAAAACCACCTGCTGGGCTGAGATAGGAGTAGCTGAGTGGTTGACGTGTGAGTGTGTTCAGTAATTCAGAGATCCTGCTAGTTTGTTCCGAGAACAGATCTCTAAACAGGTGATCATGTCTGTCAAGTTCCTTTTTCTTCCGACACTGGTCCTCCTGGTGCTCCCTCTTGTGGCAGTAATTGCAACTGGGGTCTCGCCTGGCACGTTGGACTCATATTAGTTGCACCTCTTGTGTTTCGCTGCTGATTTATCCGTAGGTTCTCCCGCTGGTGAGCCTGATGATTATGTACCTGGTGAGCGTTTTCCTGGGACTGTGTTGGTGGAAGGCGAGACGGCTGTAGATGTCCACTTCCGACTCCACGCTCTCTACCACGTCCTCTACCACGCCCCCGTACAGTTCTATCAGAAATGTCCCTGCTGTTCATATCAGGTGCAATGTTGGTCTTCTTATTATTAACTGTACTAATCTCTGGTGGAGAAAATCCTGACTCAGTATTGGCAGATGGAACACTGCTGACAGGTGTTGGAGTAGTGATGTTATGTGTGCTGTCTGGTGTTGAAGCACTGATGTCAGGTGTAGGAGAGTTAATATATCCAAGGCTTGCTTCGTTGCTGGGGAAAGGATGTTTCCTCTGTGGTGGTCAGAGGAATTGTGTTGGAATTTCCAGATACAGCAATTACAGCGTTTTAAGCTCTGACTATCTGTGGAGCCTTAGTGATGACAGAATTTCACCAGTTATTTGCTGCTGAATTGACATCTGTGTGGGACTTCCAGTTCTTGTCAATAGTGTCAGTGTCAGCTGAGCAGCTTATGTCACTTGATGTAGGCTTGCACAGACCTTCTGCAATAGCTTGAAGGGTATCTAATGATTGAGGCCATGAAGTGCTTCCCTGTGATGAATTATCTTAGCTGCAACTTTACAACACAGCCCATAAAGACAGTCTTGATTATTGCAGAGGAGTCCCTGAGATACTTCTGAACCTTCCTCTTGTGGCTTCAGGCTTGTGTCCACATATACCACAGGATCTTGGATATCTTTCAATCTCCTGAGATGTTCTACCTGGCTACATCAAAATTCTTCTTCTGGAATGTAATCTGCTTGGCAGTAGTTGAAACATAAGGGTTTTGTACATTTAAGAAGTGGCTGGTGTCTTTTAGTATACCCACATACACTGCAGTAGCGAAGATATTCTTGCTATTTTGGGATGTGAAGTCATCACAGGAAATTTTGAAAGTTTACTGTGAAGTTCTCATTTTTTCTCTCTCTCTCTCTCTCCCTCTCTTTCTTCACCTGGTTCTACAAAGTTAGGTTTAGGGTTCCTAACTTTATTTACAAGTTAAGAGGAGTTAACTACATCAGCTCATCTGAAAGCCTTTTTATTGTTAAGAGATAAACAGATAAGGAACAGGATGAAGTTGGAGCCATCTCTCCCTCTCTCTCTCACACACACACACACATAATAGTTACCTTAGCATATAATAACAGAGCATGTATAACGTCCCGGTTCTTGTGTCCTTCACTCCCGGAAGGTAAGCAACAGAAGGCACATACACATAGTCCATAATATATTATTTTCAGCACAATTAAAATCCTCAAAACAGTTTTAATTCACATAAACTTCCTCCTCTCGGACACCACCGAAAAAAATGCTACAGCTACTAATGTTTCGCTTTGTGTAGAGTACACACACACAAACACACACGCACGCACACAAAAAAAAACCACACACACACAGCGATGTTGGAATGTTACGAAGCATTTCTTCAGTCACAGAGTTGTCAGGAAGTGGAATAGTCTGGGAAGTGATGTAGTGGAGACAGGATCCATAAATAGCTTTAAGAAGAGGTATGATAAAGCTCATGGAGCAGGAAGGGTGACCTAGTAGCGACCAGTGAAGATGCGGAGCCAGGAGCTGTGAATCGACCCCTTCAACCACAAATAGGTGAGTACACACACACACGAAAAGACCAGGAGCCAGACACTTTATCCTGGAGAAGGACTGTGCCTTATTTACAGTATAAGGAGTAGAGCATTTTACGAGTGGTATCCCCATTAATAGAAGGTATTTATTAATATGGATAATTGTTTGTTTACCTGGAGTTTACCTGGAGAGGGTTTCGGGGGTCAACGACCCCGCGGTTCAGTCTGAGACCAGGTCTCGTGGTGGATCAGGGTCTGATCAACCAGGATGTTACTGCTAACCGCATGCAAACTGACGTGCGAACCACAGCCCGGTTGGTCAGGTACTGACTTTAGGTTCCTGTCCAGTGCCTTCTTGAAGACAGCCAGGGGTATATTGGTAGTCCCCCTAATGTATGATGGGAGGCAGTTGAACAGTCTTGGGCCCCGGACACTTATTGTGTTGTCTCAGTGTCGTGGCGCCCCTGCTTTTCATCGGGGAAATGTTGCATCTCCTGCCGAGTCTTGTGCTTTTATAAGGAGTGATTTTCGTGTGTAAGTCTGGTACCAATCCCTCCAGGACCTTCCAAGTGTATATTATCATGTATCTCTCTCGCCTGCGTTCCAGGGAATACAGAGGCTGTGGTAATAATTACGTATTAACTGTATTAAGGAGAACCGGAGTAACGCAATAAATAGTACAGTGGTCCAATTATTTACATACAATATAGCTGAGAAAATGTGGTCGAAACGCAGCTTTGCTTGTGTTCCTTCAGACAAGAAATTAGATAAGGATAATGCAACTTTAAAAAAAATGCAACGTAAGACCTAAATACAAATGACCCGTACATAGGAGAGAGAGCTTACGGCGACGTTTCGGTCCGACTTGGACCATTTACAAAGTCATTGTGACTGTTAATGGTGCAGGTCGGACCGAAACGTCGTTGTAAGCTTCTCACTCCTCTGTGGGGGTTATTTGTGTACTGTTCCAGTCAAGGTATTGTGCCTTTTTGTTATTTATAAGATATAAAGGCCTCCTTACAGCAAATACAGAAAATACTAAGTGAACAACTGATGTAAAGAAGGAGAGAGAGGTAATAGATCAGGAATTCTCTATAAATAAGGATAGTAATGGGGAGGAAATTAAAGGTTTAGGTGACTACAAAACTAAAATGGAAAATAGTTATGCAGGAATAACTCAACCTAAGACAGAATTAGTGCAGCTGGCACAGGATGTTTCTGAAAGTGTCAACAAGAGTTTTGAGAAGGGAAGGAAGTGACTGAGATTGAACAGGTGATATTAACTAAATAATTCACTGCTAGAGCCAGTGTTAGTCAAGAAAATAAAATGGAGATTGCAGGTAAATTTAAGTTATTGAGGGGCGCTGGTGATTGAAATATATCAGTTATTGTTCATATTTGTGTTGAAAAAGAAATAAAATCATGAACAGAAAGAATTAAAGAGGAATAACAACACACAAATGAGATGACATCATTCACTGTGAATTTAACTTTTGAAGAACATATTGTTTCATATGAAAAATATAATTATAAGCCACTAAAAATAACATTTACAAATAATAAACATAAAGAAAACCTTAAAAAAAATTTAAGGACATTAAGGAATTGAAGGGTTTTAAGGATATACAAATTTAGCAAGATCTTTGAAAAGAGGATCAGGTGATAATAAAAGATTTCATAAACACTTTTTCCGTTTTTTTTTAAACGGAAATATAAGAAGACAACTCAGCATCACTGTCTTCTAGAACTGCAGAGGAAATTTTCAACATAACCAACTCTGCATAAATTATTTTCTATTGGAAATAAAAAATGCAGTGAAATATGAAGTACAAAGTGTAAAAGAAATTCATAAATAGGAACGATCAGATAAGAAAGGGAATTACAATGCTTTAAAATAACATTTTGGAGAAGTTAAATATAGCATTATATGGTAAAGATAAGCAAAGAGTTTTGCAGTGCACATGAAATTTAACAGTTTATTTCAAATATGAATATTAGGAGGAGTAATAAAGGATGGTTTAATGGAAGGTGTTGAGAAACTAATGAAACAAAAGAGCCAATTCAGCGACTAATTAAAAATAAAAAAAGGCTAGAAAGTAATATACAAAAGTTACGAGAGAGGATGAAAGAAATTTCAAAAATGAAATAGTAGTCACGAACAATGTAGAACCAACCCTTATATTTAAGTTTGTAAAAAGTAAACTAAACGTTAAGGATAAAATACAAAGAATAAATGACAACAGCAAAATGACTGAGGAAGAGGAGGAAATGTGTGAAGTGTTGAGTAGAAAGTCTCAGAAAGTGTTCAAAAAAGAAGATATTTTTCATATAGATTTTAATCCTACTCAGACAGTTGAATTTGAGGATATCGAAACAACTAAAGAGGAAGAAACTGTTACTAGATGCTGATAAGAAAAATCTATAGGATCGGAGAGCACCTTGGTTCTTAAAAGAATGAGTTATGTTATCCACTTTGGAAAACTTTTAGGATTTAACTTCGGGAAGGTATATTAGCAAACATATGGAAGACGGTACATATTGTGCTGGTATCTAAAAAAAAAAGGTGACAGGGAAGACCTTTTCAGATATTGACGGTTTCATTGACAAGTGATGTAAAATTATTGGAAAAAGCCATACGAGTAAAGTGAATTCAAGACTAAAGGAATATAACTTGTAAACAATTTGCACATTGATGAATATTATTATGACAAAATCACGGAAATTGTTCAAGAAAGAAACTGTTGGGCAGACTGTATTTGTTTAGACTTTAAGAAACTTTTGACAGAGTTTCCCATAAAGACTAATTTGGAAACTGCAAAAATAAGAGATATTAAAGGTAAATCATCGCAATGGACGAGAGACTTGTTGTTTGAGAGGAAAATGTGAAGCCACATTAGAGGAAATATGTCTGCTGCATTGATGACTCTCAAGTGGGGTGTCCCAGATCAAACTATAGATGACATGATCAAACTATAGATGACTTAATCAAACAATAGATGACAAGATCAAACAATAGATGACAAGATCAAACTATAGATGACTTGATCAAACTATAGATGACTTAATCAAACTATAGATGACAAGGTCAAAGTATAGATGGCAAGATCAAACTATAGATTATAAGATCAAAGTATAGATGACAAGATAAAACTATAGATAACAAGCTCAAAGTATAGATGACAAGATCAAAGTATAGATGACTTAATCAAACTATAGATGACAAGATCAAACTATCGATGAAAAGATCAAACTATTGATGTCAAGATCAAACTATAGATGACAAGATCAATGTATAGATGACAAGATCAAGTTAAAGATGACATGATAAAACTATAAATGACAAGATCAAAGTATAGATGAGGTAATCAAACTATAGATAACAAGATAAAACTATAGATGACAAGATCAAACTATAGATGCCATGATCAAACTATAGATGACAAGATGAATGTATAGACGACAATATCAAACTATAGATGACAAGATCAAACTATAGATGACAAGATCAAAGTATAGATGACAAGATCAAATTATAGATGACAAGATCAAAGTATAGATGCCAAGATCAAACTACAGATGACAAGGTCAAACTATATATAACTTGATCAAACTATAGATGACAAGATCAAACTATAGATTTTTTTTTTTTTTTTTTCAACAAGTCGGCCGTCTCCCACCGAGGCAGGGTGACCCAAAAAGAAAGAAAATCCTCAAAAAGAAAAAACTTTCATCATCATTCAACACTTTCACCACACTCATACATAATCACTGTCTTTGCAGAGGAGCTCAGATACGACAGCTGAGAAAAGTCCCTCCCAGCTGTCACTATCTCAGACCCTCCTTTAAAGTGCAGACATTGTACTTCCCATTTCCAGGACTCAAGTCCAACTAAATCAATTAACTGGTTTCCTGAATCCCTTCACACAATGTTACCCTGCTCACACTCCAACAGATCGTCATGTCCCAAAACCATTCGTCTCCATTCACTCCTATCTAACACGCTCACACATGCTTGCTGGAAGTCCAAGCCCTCGCCCACAAAACCTCCTTTACCCCTTCCTCCAACCTTTTCTAGGACGACCCCTACCCCGCCTTCCTTCCCCTACAGATTTATACGCTCTCCAAGTCATTCTACTTTGATACATTCTCTCTAAATGACCAAACCACCTCAACAACCCTCTTCAGCCCTCTGACAAATACTTTTAGTAACTCCACACCTTTTCCTAATTTCCACATTCCGAATTTTCTGCATAATATTTACACCACACATTGCCCTTAGACAGGACATCTCCACTGCCTCCAGCCTCCTCCTCGCTGCAGCATTTGCAACCCATGCTTCACACCCATATAAGAGTGTTGGTACCACTATACTTTCGTACATTCCCTTCTTTGCCTCCATGGATAACGTTTTTTGTCTCCACAGATACCTCAATGCACCACTCACCTTTTTCCTTCATCAATTCTATGGTTAACCTCATCCTTCATAAATCCATCCGCTGACACATCAACTCCCAAATATCTGAAAACATTTACTTCTTCCATAATCCCTCTCTCCAATGTGATATCCAATTTTTCTTTATTTAAATCGTTTGATACCCTTATCACCTTACTCTTATCTATGTTCACTTTTAACTTTCTACCTTTACACACTCTCCCAAACTCGTCCACTAACCTTTGCAACTTTTCTTTAGAATCTCCCATAAGCACAGTATCATCAGCAAAAAGTAACTGTGTCAACTCCCATTTTGCATTTAATTCTCCAAAATTTAATCCCACCCCTCTCCCCAACACCCTAGCATTTACTTCTTTTACAACCCCATCTATAAATATATTAAACAACCATGGTGACATTACACATCCCTGTCTAAGACCTACTTTTACCGGGAAGTAATCTCCCTCTCTCCTACACACCCTAACCTGAGCCTCACTATCCTCATAAAAACTCTTTACAGCCTTCAGTAACTTACTACCTATTCCATACACTTGCAACAAACTATAGATGACAAAATGAAAGTATAGATGACAAGATCAAGCTATAGAAGACAAGCTCAATGTATAGATGACAAGATCAAACTATAGATGACAAGATCAAACTATAGATGACAAGATCAAATTATAGATGACAAGATCAAACTACAGATGACAAGGTCAAACTATAGATGACAAGAACACACAATAGATGACAAGATCAAACTATAGATGACAAGATCAAACTATAGATGACAAGAACACACAATAGATGACAAGATCAAACTACAGATGACAAGGTCAAACTATATATAATTTGATCAAACTATAGATGAAAATATCAAACTATAGATGACAAGATCAAACTATAGATGACAAGATCAAACTTTAGATGACAAGATCAAGCTATAAATGACAAGATCAAACTATAGATGACAAGAACACACAATAGATGACAATATCAAAGTATAGATGACAAGATCAAACTATAGATGACAAGATCAAACTATAGATGACAAGATCAAACTATAGATGACAAGATCAAACTATAGATGACAAGATCAAACTATAGATGACAATCCTCCCTCAGGAGCCGGAGACTGGTCACACATTTGATTGAGACTCTTGTAAGGACTGTGGTCTTGGCGAATAAGTTACGGTAATTTGAGGTTCTTTGCCTTTGGTGATGGTAACCTCATTCATGGCGATAGTGATCCTATTCCCTGTGGTGGTAGTCTCAGTCGCAGTAAAGCTCACTTCACCCACTCACCCTTTGTGAAAGTAATCTCACCTATGATGGAAGTAATCCCACCCGTAATGCAGGTAATCCCACCCCATGATGTAGGTAATCCCACTCATGATGTAGGTAATCCCACCCACAATGTAGGTAATCCCACTTATAATATAGGTAATCCTACTGATGATGTAGGTAATCGCACCCAAGATGTACGTAATTCCACCCATGATGTACGTAATTCCACCCATGATGTACGTAATTCCACCCATGATGTAGGTAATTTCACCCATGATGTAGGTAATCACAACATAATTGAGGTACAGACATGTATGTACAGGGCTCCTGGCCAGCAAAATGTGATCAGTCATGAGGGTGTCTTAACAAAATTCAACTTCAATAACAAAAACATACGAGCAATGTCCTAAATGAAACAAGCCGGGAAGATATCCTAAACAACACAGATCCGAACCTTTGCCTAGAAAAAATAATCTCTGTGGCTCTTGAGGTCTGCTCAAGGCACATTCCATTAAGAAAAAAAAAAGAGATGTAAAATAGAAAGAGAGAGAGACGCTCCCTATACAGACGAAGGCGAAGAATCACAGAGCTGCTGAGAGGGACCAATATCTCTGAAATACGAAATGAGGACACTGGTCAGAGAAATAGCAAATATCGAATTGAAGCTTAAGGAATCTTACGGGAGACAAGAATCTCAGGAAGAACTAAAAGCCATAAAGGAAACTGACGAAACCCCAAAATATTTATTATATAATGCCAAATCTAAGGGTAAACCAACATCCAGCATTGCGCTCCTGCATAGGCGAGATGGGACCTACACAGACGACAGCAAAGAAATGAGTGAGATACTAAAGTCTCAATACGACTCAGTGTTCAGCGAGCCGCTACCCAGACTAAGGGTCGACAATCTAAATTAATTCTTTATGAACGAGACAAAAATCTGGTCATCTCAAAAATCTCTGATGTTATCCTAACACCACAAGACTTTGAAAATTGCGATAAGTGACATGCCCATGCACTCTGCCTCAGATCCAGACTCATGGAACTTCATTCTATGGAGAAGGAGCATGGACACAGGGGTCATCCCACACTCAGTAAAAACAACAGACATATCCCCACTCTACAAAGGTGGCAGTAAAGCAATTGCAAAGAACTACAGACCGATAGCACTAACGTCCCATATCATAAAAATCTTTGAAAGAGTTCTAAGAAGTAAGATCGCCAACCACCTAGATACCCATTAGTTACACAACCCAGGGCAACACGGGTTTAGAGCAAGTCGCTCCTGCCTGTCCCAGCTACTGCAGCACTGTGACAAGGTCCTGGATGCTATAGAGGTTAAACAAAATGCAGATGTAGTATACACAGACTTTGCAAAAGCCTTCAACAAGTGCGACTACGGTGTAATTGCGCACGACATTTGTGATAAAGGAATAACAGGAAGAGTTGGTAGATGGATCTGTAACTTCCTAACAAATAGAATACAAAGAGTATTAGCAAACAAAGTAAAGTTTGAGGCAGCTACGCTGAAAAAATCTGTTCCACAAGGCAAAGTACTCCCTCCCATCCTATTTCTCATCCTCATATCTGACATAGTCTTCCTTTGCAGATGACACCCGAATTACCATGACAGTGTCCTCCATCGAAGACACTGCAAGTCTCCAAGCAGACATCAACCAAATCTTCAAATGGGCCACTCAAAACAATATGAAGTTCAATGAAGAGAAATTTCATCTACTCAGATATGGAAAACTTGAGGAAATTAAATCTGTATCAGGGTATACGACAAATTATAACCATACAATAGAGCGAAAAAGTAATGTGAAGGACCTGGGAGTGATAATGTCAGAGGATCTCGCCTTTAAAGACCACAACAATGTATCTACCGCATCTGCTAGAAAAATGATAGATCTATAATGGGAACCTACAAGACTAGAAACCCCAAGCCTATGATGATTCTCTTCAAATCTCTTGTTCTCTCTAGGCTGGAATACTGCTGTACACTAACTGCCCCCTTCAAGGCAGGCGAAATTGCTGACCTGGAGAGTGTACAAATAACTTTCACGGCACACATAAGTACGATAAAGAACCTAAATTACTGGGAACGGTTGAAGTCCCTTGATTTGTATTCCCTGGAACGCAGGCGAGAGAGATACATGGTAATATACACTAGGAAATTCCTAGAGGGATTAGTACCAAACTTGCACACGAAAATCGCACACTGTGAAAGCAAAAGACTAGGCAGGAGATGCAACATTCCTCCAATGAAAAGCAGGGGCTCCACGAGTACACTGAGAGACCACACAAAAAGTGTCAGGGGCCAAAGACTGTTCAACTGCCTCCCAGCATACATAAGGGGGATTACCAATAGACCCCTGGCTGTCTTCAAGAAGGCATTGGACAGGCACCTAAAGTCAGTACCTGATCAGCGGGCTGTGGTTCATACGTCAGTTTGCGCGCGGCCAGCAGTAACAGCCTGGTTAATCAGACCCTGATCCACCACGAGGTCTGGTCTCAGATCGAGCCACAGGGTCGTTGGCCCCCGAAACCCTTTCCAGGTATACTCCAGGTATACTAAAGATGTAACTCACGTGACATTTTATTATTGCTTGACGAAACTCCTGGAGAGCGAAACGTCGCCACAATAAAATGTCCCACTAGTTACTTCTGAGACCATTTACCTAACATTTTGTCGGTAATTCTTCCCAATTCCATTTATGATGATGGAAATACCGACTGTTATGCAGGTAATCCCATCCATGATGCAGGTAATCCCATTCGTGATGCAGGTAATCCCATCCATGATGCAGGTAATCTCTCCTTGAATGCAGGAAGTTCCATATGATGTGTACGTAATCCCACTAATAATGTTGTAGTCGAAAACTATGATGCAGGTAATCCCAACCATGAAGCATGTAATCCCTCCAATTAATCAGGTAATACCACCCATAAGACATATAATCACCTATAAAGCCCACAATCCCCCTATAAAGCCTATAATCCCCCATAAAGCCAATAATACCACTATAAAGATGATAATCCTCATTCAAAGCCGATAATCCCTTATACAGCCGATAATCCCCTATACAGCCGATAATCCCCTATAAAGCCGATAATCCTCCTATAGAGCCGATAACCCCACTAATGCTACAGGTATTCCCACCCACGAAACAGGTAATCTCACCCATTAAATAAGTTTTCCCAACCAGGTAGTAGGTAATCCCACCCATGAAATAGGTAATGCCACCCATGCTGCAGGTAATCCCACCCATGCTGCAGGTAATCCCACCCATGTAGCAGGAAATCCTAACACGTCTTCCTTAACTCAAGTGTCCAAGAGTGAATATTTTAACATTTTATTATTCAGCAGATGGACCACCAACACAGCTGGTAGCTAGGATAGTCTACCCTCCGAGTTCCATTCATGGACCACCAACACAGCTGGTAGCTAGGATAGTCTACCCTCCGAGTTCCCTTCATGGACCACCAACACAGCTGGTAGCTAGGATAGTCTACCCTCCGAGTTCCCTTCATGGACCACCAACACAGCTGGTAGCTAGGATAGTCTACCCTCCGAGTTCCCTTCATGGACCAACAACACAGCTGGTAGCTAGGATAGTCTACCCTCCGTCTTCCCTTCATGGACCACCAACACAGCTGGTAGCTAGGATAGTCTACCCTCTGAGTTCCCTTCATGGACCACCAACACAGCTGGTAGCTAGGATAGTCTGCCCTCCGAGTTCCCTTCATGGACCACCAACACAGCTGGTAGCTAGGATAGTCTACCCTCCGTCTTCCCTTCATGGACCACCAACACAGCTGGTAGCTAGGATAGTCTACCCTCCGTCTTCCCTTCATGGACCACCAACACAGCTGGTAGCTAGGATAGTCTACCCTCTGAGTTCCCTTCATGGACCACCAACACAGCTGGTAGCTAGGATAGTCTGCCCTCCGAGTTCCCTTCATGGACCACCAACACAGCTGGTAGCTAGGATAGTCTGCCCTCCGAGTTCCCTTCATGGACCACCAACACAGCTGGTAGCTAGGATAGTCTACCCTCCGTCTTCCCTTCAAGCTGTGTACATAGCAATATAAGAATGGAGAAACACTTCAGCAGGCCTATTGGCCTGCTAGTTATGAAGAGGCAAGCATGTGGAATTTGTTCCCATCAACCAGAAGCGAGCTTCTGTAGGATGTTCCCTCCATCTTATTTTTAAGAGGTGAGCTTCCCAGTGGTGTTCCCTCCATCTAGTTAAGAAATGTGTCTTCGGACGCTGGTCCCTCCCACTATTCCCAACCAAATGTACAACGTTCTTTACCTCCATATTTGTTAAGTATAATGATCTTTTTCCTTATTCTATTTTCTCTGATAATGGTCAGCCTTTAAACTCAAAAAAATGCCTTTTTTTTTTTTTTTTTTGGCATCCAAGTAGTATACATTCACTCCTTCAGAGGAACGGCCATAATGCTAGTGATGAAGGGCTTTTGATCCAAAGTACTGGAGGTACTCTCCCCTTCCCTTAGCCTGATTACCTACCGTTACCCAGGTGCTGTTTGACTCCTGAGGGTTTAGTATTTCTCACTGAATATAATAATAATAATAATAAAGTAATAATAATAAAAGTAATAATAATAATATAATAATAATAATAATAATAATAATAATAATAATAATAATAATAATAATAATAATAATAAAAGTAGTAATAATGCTAATAATAATAAAAGCAATAAAAATAAAAATAATAATAATAATAAAAATAATAATAATAGAATAATAATAATTATACTATAGGTATCACTAACAGCCGCTGACTGATCAGCAACAAGGCCTCGATTAGTGAAGGATCGAACCGCCGTCACTGGTTGCGTAGAATGGCACACAGGGACTATTGCACTTCACTAAACACTTCAACACAAAGTCTCCGTAGCCTCGCGTCTGACACTGAGAGGCCGACACCCACTCTGCAATATCCTCATCTTCTCTTGCATCTCTTGCTAATTCTCTCGTATATCTCGTTCCAATCTTGTATTATTCCTCTCTTATCTGATCTCTCCTCTCCTGTGCCTCACATAAAGCTTCGTTTATTTTATTTTATTTTTATTTTTGGCCAAAGATGAATGCAAATCGGCAGACTTAGAGTCAGACACCACACAACAGGGGAGGTAATTTTGTATGTGAAAATCAGGACCTTTTTTTTTTTTTAACAGACAGATTGAACGAACAGTTTTTAATCACTGATTAATATGTATATTGCGCGAATATTTAAAAAAAAAAATTGTGCAAGTTTTTAGAATTAAACAAAAAAAAAAAGAGAGTTTAATTCACCAAGGAGAAGACAGATGGTTACAGTATACAGAATTTATACATGTCAGGGTCAGTAATGTATATGTATACCTACCTTCCATGATACGAGGTAATGGCTACTTTAACTTGCATTCTGCCGATAGTGAGTTGTAGTTACGATCGTCCTTAAAGATCTTCGGTCAAATAGCTTGTATAGTAAAAAGACATAATACAGAGTAAACTTTTTTTTCATTAACTGCGTTCCGTTCTGTGTAGAGCTTTATCACATCTTACGCTCTAAACAGAGCGAAACGTTGTCTATAATTAGGTTAGCTCTACCTGTGTGCATTTTCACCACACTCGTCTGTTCACAGAAATCCAAATTTGTGTTTTTTTTAATAAGGCTCCACTGTCTGAGAAGAAACACTTAAGTAAGTCTCCAGTTACACTTGCTATTCACCACCTGCACCTGAATATTCCCATCTTATTAACGTTAAGTATGCCTTATGACAATAAAGAAATATCTTAAAGCAACGTCAATGCAAAAACGAGAAAGATTTTCGAGCATATCTCAGTATTTAATCGGTAAGTCGTCATCAATTATCTAGTAATCACAGAGCGTAGGGACCGCCGCTGGCCACAACGAAAGAAGTGACTGCCGTTGTTTCTACAGGTGCTACCTAATTTCCCCCAAGCTCTCTAATGGCGCATGAAGAAGTTAAATATTTGATGCTGCAGCCGAACCCCAGTTTACCCAGCCTCATTAGGTTGATGTTACAGTCATAATTACCTCAAATGCACTCTAATATACCGGTAGCAACTACCCTATGTGGTAATGACAGTTACCACCTACTGTGTACCTCTCATGAAGATGCATATTTCACAACACCGTGTAACCTAACCATTATTTAATAGCGTCCTTAGGAGTTGCATCCTATTTAAAATACAAAGTATATAGAATCATCCTCCGCTGTTGATCATTCTCAATGACATCATCATGGATCTGTGTGCAGCTTCCACTGCAAGATTGCAAATGATTAGTCCAATTTAGGTCCCAAATGACATCCATAAATTGAAGCAATACGAACAGGACAAGAAAATTAGTCTATCTTGTGTGCACTATGCCCGTGATCTCAGACTAAACAGTAATTACCATCAAACAAATACTTTGCTAATGATGGTTTTCAATGGCAATCTCTTACTTAATTTGGATTAATTTAAATGATGACTTTAGTCGTCGGAGACGATAACTTAATCCCAGGAATCTTCCTTTCAGACGGAGGAGAATATGCAGATGTGGGTCTTCACTCACCGAGCTCTGCAATAACTAGCAGTAATTGGGGTCTTTGAAAGCACCGAATGGGGCGGAATATAATAATTAGAGAGCGAAATGAAAATAGGAATTTTTCACCCACCTAATAACTTTATTCCCATAATTACATTATCTTTATAAGTGACATCATCTTTATGCTGAAGACAGGGGAAGGGAGGGGGTGAACCCTAGGAACTATTCTGGGTGGTAGGGAAGTTGTGGTGGTGGTGGTGGTTGAGGTAGTGGTGGTGGAGGTGATGGTTGTGGTTGAGATGGTGGCGGTGGTTGAGGTAGTGGTGGTGGAGGTGATGGTTGCGGTTGTGATGGTGGTTGTGGTGGTGGCGGTGGTTGTGGTGGTGGTGGCGGTGGTTGTGGAAGTGGTGGTGGTGGTTGTTGTTGTGGTTGTGATGGTGGTTGTGGTGGAGGAGGTGGTGGTGATGATTGTGGTGGTGGAGGTAGTGGTGCTGTGGTGATGGTGGAGAGGTGGTAGTGGTGGCGGTGGTGGTAGAGAAGGTGGTGGTGGTGTGGTAGTGGTGATGGTGTGGTGGTGATGGTGGTTGTGGTGGTGTGATGGTGGTGGTGTGGTGGTGGTGGTTTGATAGTGGTTGTGGTAGTGTGATAGTGGTGGTGTGGTGGTGGTGGTGGTGGTTTGATGGTGGTGTGATGGGGTGGTGGTGGTAGTGGTGGTTTGATGGTGGTGGTGGTAGTTTGATGGTGGTGGTGGTGGTGTGGTGCTGGTGGTAGAGGTGGTGTGGTGCTGGTGTAGGTGGTGGTGTGGTGCTGGTGGAGGTGGTGGTGTGGTGCTGGTGGAGGTGGTGGTGTGGTGCTGGTGGAGGTGGTGGTGGTGGTATAGTAATGGTGTACTGGTGGTGGTGGAGGTGGTGTGATGGTGTAGTGGTGGTGGTGGTGGTGGTGGTGGTGGTGGTGTATTGGTGGTGGTGGTTGTGGTGGTGGCGGTGGTTGTATTAGTGGTGGTGGAGGTGGTGCTGGTGGTGGTGTGGTTGGTGGTGCTGGTGTGGTCGTGGTGGTGGTGTTGGTGTGGTGATGGAGGAGCAGGTGGTGGTGTTGGTGTGGTGATGGAGGAGCAGGTGGTGGTGTTGGTGTGGTGGTAGTGGTGGTGGTGATGATGGAGGAGGTGGTGTTGGTTGCGGTGGCGGTGGTGGTGGTGGTGTTGGTGGTGGTAACAGCGGCAGCGTTGATGATGTAAGTGGTTGAAAGTCTTGGTTGCCTTAGACTCGTTTACAGACATAGACACTTGCTTCTGACAAGAACTAGTGTTCCAGACAAAGACACTTACTTCAGACAAGAACTAGTGTTCCAGACATAGACACTTACTTCAGACAAGAACTAGTGTTCCAGACATAGACACTTCCTTCTGACAAGAACTAGTGTTCCAGACAAAGACACTTGCTTCTGACAAGAACTAGTGTTCCAGACAAAGACACTTACTTCAGACAAGAACTAGTGTTCCAGACATAGACACTTCCTTCTGACAAGAACTAGTGTTCCAGACATAGACACTTGCTTCTGACAAGAACTAGTGTTCCAGACATAGACACTTACTTCAGACAAGAACTAGTGTTCCAGACATAGACACTTGCTTCTGACAAGAACTAGTGTTCCAGACATAGACACTTGCTTCTGACAAGAACTAGTGTTCCAGACATAGACACTTGCTTCTGACAAGAACTAGTGTTCCAGACATAGACACTTGCTTCTGACAAGAACTAGTGTTCCAGACATAGACACTTGCTTCTGACAAGAACTAGTGTTCCAGACATAGACACTTGCTTCTGACAAGAACTAGTGACCAGACATAGACACTTGCTTCTGAAAAGAACTAGTGTTCCAGACATAGACACTTGCTTCTGAAAAGAACTAGTGTTCCAGACATAGACACTTGCTTCTGACAAGAACTAGTGTTCCAGACATAGACACTTGCTTCTGACAAGAACTAGTGTTCCAGACATAGACACTTGCTTCTGACAAGAACTAGTGTTCCAGACATAGACACTTGCTTCTGACAAGAACTAGTGTTCCAGACATAGACACTTGCTTCTGACAAGAACTAGTGACCAGACATAGACACTTGCTTATGAAAAGAACTAGTGTTCCAGACATAGACACTTGCTTCTGAAAAGAACTAGTGTCCCAGACATAGACACTTGCTTCTGGCAAGAACTAGTGTTCCAGACATAGACACTTACCTCAGACAAGAACTAGTGTTCCAGGCATAGACACTTGCTTCTGACAAGGACTAGTGTTCCAGACATAGACTAATGCTCCAGATATACACTACTGTTTCAGTTATCACCTAGTGATTCACACATAGACATATACGTCAGACATTGACTAGTGACTCAGACAGACACGTACCTCAGACATGTACAAGTGCTTCAGATATTGTACTGTACTTCAAATAGTATAAAATACCCACAAGTTGATGATTAAGAAACATGTGCAGCAGTTGGGTATCTTCTCCAGGCTGAACTCTTCTCCAGGCTGAACTCTTCTCCAGGCTGAACTCTTCTCCAGACTGAGGGACTGACCACCTCAAATACTATTTCTCCAAGACTGATGGACTGATTGCTTCATCTTCATTTCACTACAACACCTGCTGTCTCTGTTTTTGACTGAAGAAGCCTACTGTGTAGGCGAAACGTTTCAACAATAAAATTACCCAACTGCTGCACATATGTCTTAATCATCATAAAATTCTACATGGAGCAAAGCGTCTCCTAATTATGTGACCTAAATGTTACGTTTGTGTTTTAATTTCACAGTTTGTGTTTTTATATTCACTTTATTCCGAATTCTCATATCACCACTCGTTTTTTTTTTAATTATCTCTCCCTTCCAAAATGTTCCCACGACACAACCTCTCCACTTCAGGGTGTCAAGCCCGCAGCTTCAGGATGTAATTAGTCACTAATTTCTTTGCTCCAGTCTTCACTCTCTTCCTAATCTACTGATGTTTATTTACTAAAAACTATTTTATAATATTCTTTTACGAGATTTTGGGAAAATACAGCTTAATTATAAATAGATGACTCGAAGCAAGGAAGGTCACCAACAGTCTGTATAACCTCTCCAGTAATTCCCCATCAGTTTATAAAAGGCCGCATGAAAATGTAAGGAGAAAAGGAAGGGAATTTTTTGACATTTAACATGGCCCAGGCTACTTTCGTATAACGCCGTGGGCTATGTACCGAAATATTTGACTTCCTAATTACCAGTGCTGGGCACACTCCTCCCACAAGGTCTGCGTCAGGATGTCGTCTTTTCCTACCCTGTCAGGTTCACTAACTCAGCTGCCAGAGTCCACGGTCATATATTCACCGAGCTATCATTACAGACCTTATTCTTGTGTTTACATTGGTTCATCAAAACACACATTATTATTAGGAATTAGTACTTCAATAGTTAACCTGACACATCACTGGTGTATATATATATTTAAACGTGTCTAAGACTCTCGTTGCTGGTTTATACTTTTTAATTTATGTCAGTGGGGTTTGGTGCAGTATAAAGGAAACAAGGTTTAGGATGTCTTGAAGGTCAGCGAGGTGCTGGACAGGATGTGTGGTTTTGTTGTTGTAGCTCTTGTTGTTGTTGCATAATAAAAGCTGCGCCCGTGTTATTTCATTTTGCAGCGAGGTGAAAACTTGATGCATCGTCTTGACGAGGGGGAAAAACTTATCAAATTCTTCAAGAAATTTGAAACTCCTTTATTCTTTTTCCTAACACCTCTTTACTATTTGAGAATTCTTGGGATTTACGAAGTCATGTCAATAATCACTCAACTGTGAGGGGAGAAATGTGGCCAAGTGCTCGATATTTCAGGAAAGGATAATACTGTCAGGAAGACAACAGCAAGTACTGGTACGTGGCGAGGTGCCAGAGTGGGCGACTGTGACGAGTGGGGTTCCACAGGGGTCAGTAGTATCGAGCCCTGCTGACTGCGATTTTTCTCTGTATATACCCGCTTATTTCTGCGTGGTGCATTGATATATATATATATATATATATATATATATATATATATATATATATATATATATATATATATATATATATATATATATATTATATTATAATATGTACGTGTTACAATAATTTAAATTACTGCTCGTTGAGGTTAGGACACCAAACGGGGAGTAGAATGAAATTAGCTCAGAGGCATCCACACCACCGTATATCCTCGGATCACGGTAAAACACCTAGCTCTGCTGGGTGCGTGATTCTTGTAGGATTTGGTGGTCCTGTGGGTTAGAGCGTTATGAGGTTTTCGATCACCATGAGGCGGGCCAAAACAACATGGGTTCGAGTCCTTGGCTAGTCGTAGTGTTGTTATTGATATATATCTTTCTTTCTTTCAACACGTCGGCCGTTTCACACTGAAGCGGAGAGGGCCATTATGATATAAATTTGTAGCGATTTGCTCAGGCGCCACTTGAGTGGCGAGGTGTATGTGGTTTCACATTATGGGCCGTGGAAAAAAAATGGGAGCCGTTATAGTCTAATTGATCACTCAAATGAGATTGTAGCTGCCATGTTGCTGCAAGGATGTCAGGCAGATGGTAAGAAATAGTGGCAATGGTGAAACAAGAAATGAGTTGTCTATATCAGCGAGTTTGTGTAGCGAGTGCTTGTGTAGTGTGTGCTTGTGTGGCGAGTGCTTGTGTGGCGAGTGCTTGTGTGGCGAGTGCTTGTGTGTAGTTTGTCTGTGTATCGTGTGTTTGGGTGCTGTTTCTGTATTGTTTACTTTCGTGTGGTGTGACTGTGTCGCGTGCTTGAATGTTGTGATTGCATGTCATGTGCTTGTGTAGACGTTTGTTTGTGCTGTGTGCTTGTTTTTAGTGTGCTTTTGTGTCGTGCCTGTGTACCGTGTGTTTGTGTGGTGTGGTTGTGCGTCGTGTGTTTGTGCATCGTTTCTTTGTGTGTTGTGTGCTTGTTTATAGTTTGCTTATGTGTTTTTTTGTCACGTGATTAGAGTCGTTTGTTGGTGTGTTATATGACTGTCACGTGTTTGTGTGTCGTGTGTTTATGTGCAGTGTACGTGTATGTATTGTATTTGTGTATCGTGTATTTGTGTGTCAGGTGCCTGCGTGTTTGCTTGTCGTGTTTGTATGTCATGTGTTTGTGTGTGTGTTGCGCGTGTACGCCATGAGTTTGTGTATCATGTGTAGTGAGTCATGTGGTGGAATATTAGCAAGGCCTCTGAGCCTGCACTTCTGTTATGACTTTCAGAATCTGTCTTGATAAATTCCGATAATACAGACTGAAATACAGCCGAAGTAGTTCTCTCTTACACACTTTCTTTCAGATGTGATACTAGCTTTCACGCAAGGATGAGAAGAAGAAAGAGAGAGAGAGAGAGAGAGAGAGAGAGAGAGAGAGAGAGAGAGAGAGAGAGAGAGAGAGAGAGAGAGAGAGAGAGAGAGAGAGAGAGAGAGAGAGAGAGAGAGAGAGAGAGAGAGAGAGAGAGAGAGAGAGAGAGAGAGAGAGAGAGAGACAGAGACAGACAGACAGACAGACAGATGGACAGAGACAGAGAGTCAATAAGACACTCAGTTGGTGCACATGTTCCACAGGGAAGTGTGCTTGGACCATTGTTATGGAATGTCTGCTTCAGTGACCTCCTTCACCTCGTCCTAGAATCCCATACATTTGCGGACGACTGTTATCTGACATTTACTTATCCAAGAGAGGAAATACCAGCTGCTCGAAGTTACAACAGTTACCAGTTTACGATGGCAGGTCACAATTGCTCCTGAGAAAACACTAATGATGATGGTCTCTAGGCATCATGATGGTAATTTTGTAGTGGTGATAAGAATGAATGGGAAAGTGTTAGAACCCGGGGATGAAGCTGATATCCTTGGGGGTTAAATTTGACTTCAAACTGAAGAACCACGTTGTAAATCTTGCAGACAAAGCGGCAAAGTAGCTTACAGCACTTAGTTGTATCTCGCATCAGCTCGACAGTACAGGTACAAGTAAGCTCACACCTTGAGTATGTTCCACTTTCTTGGACTGCCTGCCCCCCGTCTCATCTGCGACTTAACAGGATAGAGAACAGAGCAAGACGACCCATCTACCGCCTGGACCCAGCCTTGATAGATCTGTCATTTAAGTAGAACCTTCAACACCGGAGGAATGTGGGTGGTTCTATTGATGCTCGTTTTGTGCAAAACCTGGATAATTTTTTTTTCTGACCTTGTTTTTCTGTCCCTTTATGATGGCGATAAATTTTTGTATATGGAAGGAGGTAAATGGAGAAATACATAAAGCCGAGGGGGTTAATGATGGAGGAGACGTTGAGAATTCCTGTGTAACCTAGGGAGACTCGAGTATGGAACATGTTCATACAGCATACGAATAAATAATATCAGTCGACCAAAATAAATCCCTGGCCCACAGATGGCTTCAACCTCATCCTGTCCACTATTTGTATATCTCATGACAATAAAAAAGCTTTAAAATGAGCTGATGTAGACAACAGCTCTTACCTTGTAAATAAAGTTAGGAACCCTTAACCTAATCTTGTAAAACCATGTGAGAGAGAGATAGAGATAGAGAGATAGAGATAGAGATAGAGATAGAGATAGAGATAGAGATAGAGATAGAGAGAGAGAGAGAGAGAGAGAGAGAGAGAGAGAGAGAGAGAGAGAGAGAGAGAGAGAGAGAGAGAGAGAGAGAGAGAGAGAGAATGCTAATGTAGTTGAAGTACTTCGGATCTCAACATTAATTTCTGACAAGTGTGAAGACACAAGTTGCAGATCAAGCTTTTACTTTGACATTTCGCCCTGTGTATAACACTGTCAAGTGATGATAAATCTCTACACTGAGCGAAACGTTGTCTCAATAATTTTTGTCTTTTTCTTCTTTCCCTGCGTACGTTGGGAAAACGTAGAGAAAACGTAGAGAAAATATTTAAAACTAATTAGAAACTGATTCATATAATCAACATATCTATTTTCACTCCTTTTATGGCATAGTATCATTATTTGTCTTGATTTGCGGGATATAATATCGGAGTGTAAAATTTATAATTATAGTGGTTAATTGGCCACACTGCTTTCTTCGTTGTTAAAAAGTTAGATCGGTGCCTATTTAACGACGTATGGAGAGAGAGAGAGAGAGAGAGAGAGAGAGAGAGAGGGAAGAGTGGAAGAGAGAGAGAGGGAATGTATTGGGTAGGACACAAGTGCAACTAATGCGACATTTTATTGTGGCATTAATTGCACTTGTACCCTTTTACCCAACACATTGTCGGTAATTCCACGAACAATATTACAGGAGAAATACAATACGGTGAGACAGAGATGTAGTCACAGAGAGACCGCGAGACAGAGGGCCAGACAGATGCAATTCTTCATAGGTAATATCCAATACAATTTGTGCATCAATCGGTTTATGTCGCCCATAATTCATTTGCATTTGAATGCCTCGCGGTGGAGGGGAATAACCTATCATTTGTATATATAAAATCATTCACCTGGGCAGCCCATCATCCACTTCACTCCCAAGGAGCGTCCCATCAATTATTCATAGGACGGAGTTCATAAATTTTGATATGTTTTTAACTGTCTTAAACATTTGCTAGAGTTTTTTTTTCACTGGTCACGCTGCGGCACCATGTCAGAGGCGATTTAAAAGTCTTAATTCATTAAGCGATCGGCGATCGTACTAAATCTGTTATCGTGTATATTTGAAGTGGTGTGGAGAGGACATATTTATCATGTACGGGATTATAACAGATAATTGGTCTATCAGTGTGGTCTTAATGACCATACAGTTATTAATAGGTGGCTCGGACACCCTGGTAGCTGGTCGGGTTGATCCACCAGTGCGGTTTTGACCACCGGGTTCTTACTAGAGCTGGCCCACACCAGTGTGGTCTAGACGCTTTTATCACTGCTACAGATGGCCTACCGGCGCGATGTTGACGATCTGGCTGCTGTTATTGCTTACAAAACACTGTGGTTTTAATGACCTGGTCGTTTGTACGTCTCTCCTCCTACGCTTCTTACGCTGCCTCCTGTCTAGCTCAAATCTTCGGTGTAGATAACAGTGACGCAACTTCACACACCATGAACAAGATTAACATTACAACCAATTTTCTTATATAGTAAACGATGCTATCGAATCAAGACTAAGCACGATTAGGATTTCGTATTAGGTTTTCAGTGCAAATGGAGGTGGTAACTTATGGGGCACGGAGTGTTTCATATATAAACAAATCTAAGTTAAAACATCTATCCACTAGACGTAAAAAAAAATGATCATCAATCCTCTATGAAATTTCCACCAATACATAGACAGACTATTTTCCAGATATGTCAATACTACGACTATTCTCTGGGTGTTCCGTGGTCAGGTGGACACACATGTGTGGAATGAGACACTTGTACATTAGGGAATATTTATGGAGGAAACATTTCGCCAGTCAGTGGTTTCTTCAGTCCAATACTGAAAAAAAAACCGGTGGAAGATGAGGAGTTTGAGGTAATCAGTCCCTCAACCTGGAGACGATGTGTTCAGTCCATCAATCTTGAGAAAATAACTTGTACTGGTCTCAAGATTGAAAGACTGAACAAATCGACTTCAGGCTGAGGTACATAAATATATACGCAAATATTCTGGTGTCCCAGGGTGCAGGCGGGTGTTCCAATACACACTGGAAATCAGCTGTGTCACCCAGTCGGCTGAGCTGACCATGACAGCATGGTAATTAACGTTTTTCGTTTAGCATCAGGAATTCTGTGTAGCTTCCTGTCCTTCCACTATTATTCCTCATTATACCACACCGACACCACCCATACTCCAACACACTATATCACACCAACACCACCCATACTCCAACACACACTACCACACCAACACCACCCATACTCCAACACACTATACCACACCAACACCACCCATACTCCAACACACTATACCACACCAACACCACCCATACTCCAACACACTATACCACACCAACACCACCCATACTCCAACACACTATACGACACCAACACCACCCATACTCCAACACACTATACCACACCAACACAACCCATACCCCAACACTACCACACCAACACCACCCATACTCCAACACTACCATACCAACACAACCCATACTCCAACACACTCTATCACACCAACGTCACCCATACTCCAACACTACCACACCAACACCACCCATACTCCAACACTACCACACCAACACAACCCATACTCCAACACACTATACCAACACCACTCATACTCCAATACTACCACACCAACACAACCCATACTCTAACACTACCACACCCATACTCCAACACACTACACCAAACCCTCACCACCACACACTCTAAAACACATTACACCACTCCCTCAACACCACACTGTACAACACACTACACCACGCCCTCACCACCACACACTATACAACACATTACTACAGCACGCCCTCAACACCACACACTCTACAACACACTGTGTCAGTCATTTTGGTAAAACGACTTGACTTTCACCATTTTTTTCAACTTCACTTCCCTCCACTTTCTTCCTCTTTCCTCCACTCTCCACTCCATTTTCCTCTCCATCTCTCCTCGTCACTCCACTCCTGTTGTGGAGTGATGATAAAACTTTCTCGGCCTTTGGAAAATTAGTTGGGCTGGTAAAATGTCTCACATGAATAAACAGCATTAGACTTGTCCAGTTCTAATGTCATATTTATGTTATTGTAATCTTAGTTCAAGACTTTTTTTCTAGTTTGACCATACTAAATTTTACAACATTTTTTACAGAGAATCTTTTAAACACAGCAGACAGTATTTTGGTGGGAATTTATAATAATTTTTTACTGTATCAATATTATTAAACACAACTTTGATTTTAGAATTCTTATAAAGAAAAGTTATGTCAAGAAAGTTTTCAAGGTTAGGTAGAGCCATTATATTCTTGGCTGAATATATTTCTTTGTTCTTTTTAGAACTGTAAAACGAATTATTAGCACAATTAAAAGATTGGTATTTTTTTAGGATATTTTTTTTTTTTTATATTTCATAAATCTTTAATATTTCTTCATCTGTGAACACTGAACTGCAAAAAAACATGATGGAGAATACAGAACGTTTAATTCTCTCATGATGTTGTGAAGAAGAAGAATGTATATATGAGCAGTTATTTGTTGGTATTCTGAATATTTAGAATTAAATTCTTGGTTCTCCTTAATAATTAAAACTTCCAACAAAGTCGATGAGTTATTTCGTTCAAACTAAAAAGTAAACCTTATGGATGGATCTAGGCTATTTTAAGCTGGAATAGGTTTATATCTATATTCATGGGCATTAAGAATGGAACATAATCCACATATCTGTTTCATTTAGCTTTATCGGGAGAAATTCTGTTAAGCAATCATGATTAAAAAGAAATCCATGTATAGATTGCTAAGGACTAGTGAGAAAGGGTTTCCCATTGCAATACCAAGCTTCTAAGTATAAAACTCACCATTAAACAAAAATTTGGCCTCAATGCAAAGTTTAATAAGAAAATGATTGTTGACACACGCAATGATAAATTGTAATAACAGAGGACTTTAGATAGGAAACTTAATTAGTCGCAAACTGGAACTTTTGTAAACAAAATGTAACATTAAAACTAACCATAGTGTAATCATTTACGTCAGTCAAGGTGCTTAGATTATTATTTACATTAAAGTTAGAAACTTTGCCTGCAATTGGGTTCAATTATATTGGCAAGTCATTTGGACAATTTGTGGGTAACTCAACAAATGGAGCTAATTATTGGTCTGCCTGTATTACCTGGTTTATGTGTTTTGATTGTTATTGTCAAACTGGAAGAGATTTTTAACCACCCAATTAATTTCCAGAAGGCCTAGAAGGTTATATCAAACAGTTCCATGGTTGAACGAAATATAGTCGATTTACCATTCATAATAATGGTATTGATTGCAATATGAATATACGTTCAGGGTTGTATAAATTTGATTCAAGATAGTGAATAGAATTTATGATGGCTTTAAACTATGCCTGATACGTCACTCATAAATTTTACTTGACGTATGACCTGACTAAATCTTCACTTCACCGCCACACTCTGCGAGTGGGTCACAGGTTAAAGCATAAATTAAATAATACCTGACTACAAGTCTCTCCTGTTTGTCAAGTGTAAGTTAATCAATCCACTATTGATAACATTCTGAAGCCATCATAAGATGCATCACACCAAAATTACCAAAATACACACATTTATAAACGTTCGCTACTCATCTGCACTCGACTCCAAGTCAACACAGTGCATCTGTGGGCAGGTTTCATCTGGTCAAACACTAAGTCTCCATAATACAGTACAACACATGTTCAGCAGTTGGGTATCTTTATTGTGACTGAAACGTTTCGCCTACATCGTAGGCTTCTTCAGTCAAATACAGGTTTATCAGGTGTATCAGGGCTGTAAAGATGATGTAATCACTCCATCAACCTTAGAGAAATAATTGATGGACTGATTACATCATTTTTACTTCGCTATTACGCTTGTTGCCTCTGTATTTGACTGAGGAAGCCTACGATGTAGGCTTTTCAGCCACAATAAAGATACCCAACTGTTGCACATGTGTCTTACGCTTTGGTATCTACACTGTGCAGATACACAAACACTCCAAGACAAAGTTCATTCAATCCTAGAATGGGTTCAGTCGACAAAGCTGAGCAAATAGTAAGTCCACTTACTACTTCGTATCTACAAGCAAAGCTTTTCCTGAGACCGAGTAGTCACCAAAAAGAGTAGAATATCACATTATTAATTATAATTTTGAAACTTAGTTTTGTTTTATTTATAAGCTGCTTAGAACTGTTTCTTCAATGCAATGACTACAGTTCAGAGTGTATTTCTCTGCACGTATATCTTTGTATTATTGTAGAGGTGAGCCTTGATTACCAAGACACTCAACAGTCGATAAATCTTAATCCTAATAGTCTCACTATGGTGATTGATTTCATGGCCTGGAAAAAAGATCTTAATTATCATAATCATAGAAAGCGCTAAGACCTCAAGGATTTTCATAGCCTTGGGAATGAAAGGGAATATTGTTTGATCCAAGAGAGATTAGCTCCAACTCCTTCGATCACGAGCCTTCCCTACTAAGAAGGTGGAAACGGAAGAGGTGGGTAGTTAAGAGAGTATGTTGACTCGTCTTCACTGACGACAATACAGCCAAATTATACACCACTCATGTTGTGGACCAAATTACAAGCTAGTTTGCCTTTATGAAACTTGGAAATATGACAGCATTAGGAGGTTGTCAGGAGTAATTATAACCTTACTATATACCAGTGATGGTGGTGATGGTTAGTCGTGGTGGTGGTTAGTTGTGATAGTAGTTAGTTGTGATGGTGGTTAGCTGTGATGGTGGTGGTGGTTAGCTGTGATGATGGTGGTAGTGAGTCATGATGGTGGTTAGTCGTGGTGGTGATTAGTCATGATGGAGGTTAGTAATGATGGTGGTGGTGGTTAGTCGTGATAGTGGTGATTGTTAGTCGTGATGGTGGTGGTGGTGAGTCGTGATGGTGGTGATTGTTAGTCGTGATGGTGGTGGTAGTGAGTCATGATGGTGGTTAGTCGTGGTGGTGATTAGTCATAATGGTGGTTAGTCATGATAGTGATGGTTGTTAGTCATGATGGTGATGGTAGTCGTGGTGGTGACTGTTAGTAGTGATGGTAATAGTGGTTAGTCGTGATGGTGGTGGTTGTTAGTCGTGATGGAGGTGGTTGTTAGTCGTCATGGTGGTGGTTGTTAGTCGTTATGGTGGTTAGTCGTAATGGTAGTGGTGGTTAGTCGTGATGGTCGCTAGTGGTGATGATTAGTCGTGATGGAGGTGGTGGTTAGTCGTGGTGGTTTAGTCGTGATGATGGTGAAGGTGGTGTGGTAGTTAGTCGGCATGGTGATGATGGTGGTTAGTCGTGATGGTAGTGGTGGGTAGTCGTAATGATATTGGTGGTGGTTAGTCGTGATGACGATGGTTATAGGGCTGGTAATTGTGATGGAGGTGGTAGAACTATTGATGCCAATGGGAGGCATAGTGATGGTGATACTGAGGCTAGTGATAGTGATGGGGCAGGTTGGTCAGGTGATAGTGGGGCTACTCATGGTATTGTTGATGCTGGGAATTTTGGTGATAAGCAATTCTCAAATCTTATCTTCTTCATTGTATATTACGATGAAGATTTAGATTAGGTCAGAATAGGTTGGGCTAGGATAGTTTATATGTTCCTGTGAAAAACGACTCTTAATATAAAAAAATAATTAAAAAAAAGAACGACTGCATAGATCCGGCAAGGGAGAGGCGAAGACAAAAACGAGACAAAGGTTCAATTCTGAACATTTATCATTCCCTGGGTAAAAGTGACCTGGGTAAAGACAACGGCCACCATTCTTGACGCAGACTGGGCTGCACCAAACAATGGTAGAAGTGAAGGTGATTCTTTACAATTAACCTAAACATGTGACGTTCTGAGTCAATGTGGAATTTAGGTCTACGTATTTAATTATTATGTAAAATTCAAACATGTTATGTATACCCTGGCAACAACTTTTGTGATTTTTTTTTTTTTTTGGGGGGGGGAGATATTGTAAAAAAAAAAAAATACTTATATTTTGGGACGAACGGCACGTCAGAGCCAATTAATGGTTAGTACTGAGTTGTGTAATGTGTCTGGCCAATCACAATAGCGCTTACGCAAACTTATCGAACGAAAGCAAAGACCCGCCATTTCCATTTAGGCCGCGGAAGATGTAATGTTAATATTATTTTAGGCTGGGTCACGACGGGTTTCCTTAAACTAGGATATACAACTTAACATTTCCACAAAATAATCTCAACTAATATCGGATATGTTAAGGCATATAATGTCCATCAACTCAGACCAGGACGTGAAGTCGATAAAAGACAAGTTTTGTTCCTTTTTCCACCATTTAAAGTCTCCTAACCTGAAGTAGCTTTTGGCTTCACGCTGCTGAAATAACGTCTCAAAAGCTGTTATCCCGCTTGAGATCATTTCAATGCCCAGCCCAGTCTAAGGTATAATACCACTGATCAGGCTGATACCTACAGCAGCCTGCTAATACCTACTGACTGATGAACAGAGGAATACAAGTGTAAGTAGGCTTGTCCAACGTCTACATCTGCGCCAGGGTAGAACCCAGGTCCTTTGAAAGACGATAGACAATGAGCTGCGAGCCACCTGACTCACTCCTATTTTTTTCTCCAGTAGAAACGTGATAATAATCGAGGGTGAGCAGAAACGTCGTTTAAAGCTTTATCACAAATTTAAGGAATGGGTGTGAGTAATTCCAGCTTCGGTATTGTGGCTTTTATTCATCATCTTGTTAGGCATAATAAAGCTTATTTGAATTAATCCCACAAGCACACATTGTGGTTCTGAAGACTGAACTATGGTCAAAAAGAACTATTTTCTTTTGACACGAATTAAAGGTATTAATCCTATGAATAACGCAAACTCTTGGGAATATGCTTATACTGTCTTAATTGTTCTCTAAACTTTCGATATCGCAACAAGAGTAAAACAGAAAAAGCCATTATCAGTTATTTTTCTTTCCAAAGTTCAACCGTCCTTCATCCCTCTTGTTAAATAATGTATAACGAGAAAGGTGCAGCGGAATTCTCAGGATAAAATATCTCATCTAATTTGGAAGGATTTTTTTTTTATTTTACACATACCAGTTTTACAGGCTAAGAGCTGTTATCCTACCTCATCTCATTTCAAGCCCAGCTCTTTGTAAGGTCCCAGGATGCCACCCACAACAGTCGGCTATGCATATAAATTAATGAGTATTTTAATCTTAATAATGTCATTACCCTTCACGTCTACTGTTTGTTATAAATCTTGAAATTTAAAAAAGTGGAACACTAATATATATATATATATATATATATATATATATATATATATATATATATATATATATATATATATATATATATGTCGTGCCGATTAGGTAAAACTGGTCAATTAGCAATAACTCATTTAAAATTAAGTCCTTTCTAAAAAATTCTCTTATACGTTTAAAGATATATTTTTTTCCTTCATGTTAATGTAAAAATTTATAATTTTGTACCAAGAGAAACTTTGAAAACCTACCTAACCTTATTATAACAAGCGCAATTTAATTTAGCCTAACCCAACTAAATATATTTTAGATACGTTTACAATAATTTAATAATAAACAAACACAATGAAATATATTTTTTTCGTTAGGTTCAGAATGATTTTGGCGAAATTATTACATACACAAATTTTCGCTTGTCTTATATGGCAAGAAGAGCGTTGCTATTTAAGCCAAAATCGCAAGTTTTACCTAATCGGCACGACATATGTCGATATATATATATATATATGTGTGTGTGTGTGTGTGTGTGTGTGTGTGTGTGTGTGTGTGTGTGTGTGTGTGTGTGTGTGTGTGTGTGTGTGTGTATGTGTGTGTATGTGTGTGTGTATGTGTGTGTGTGTGTGTGTGTATGTGTGTGTGTGGGGTCACAACAGTTTAAATGCTTTTGTATGCCTAACTACCAAGAGGTGTCAATTGAGTGTACTTGACTAATGGTGTACATGTGATGTACAGCCTTAATAACCTTCGTATAGTTGGTGCGTTTTATACCCAATAAACCAACATTAATATTCTGCTTACAGTCTTTAATAAATATTACATGAGAAGAACAACAGGTGGTCAGTTTATGAGAATATTAGATGTTAAAGATGACTAAGTAAAGATGACTGGCTGATACATTATTCATTAGCAAGGGAACAACAACAAATACTTTCGATCCAAAAACAAAAAACGAGCGCTAACTGGGAATAACATTGAAAAATATATTAAATGTAAACACAGATATCGGTGGCTTATCGACAAGCACAAGAGTCAGAAATTGTCCCTTAATAGAAACAGACTATCAAGAAAATAGGTACAGTTTGGAGTATCCTCTAAATGATAACATCATTGTAAGTTGATAAGATCTCCTCGCACGCGACCATTGTCTTGTCAGGTAAGAGAAGGCTGGACAACTATCTGAGATGTTTAGAGGGTATCTAAACACTCTGACATTTCAAAGACGCTGTGAGACGCCATAAGACGCTCTGAGGCAAAGACGCTTTGATATCTTTTCGGATGTTCCTAGAAGCTTCGAACTGGTTTAAGATGTTATAAGACACTTTGAGACCTAGAATCTTTTAGATGCATCTAAACCCTTTGAGATGCTCTCCAACGCTTAAAGACGCTTTGTTTAAAACGTTCCTAGGCTTTGAAATGTTCTGAGATGCTTTATATATATATATATATATATATATATATATATATATATATATATATATATATATATATATATATATATACAATATAGTGAGGTACCACCTCTGGAACTGTCCTGAGGACCCTCATCCTCAAAGAAAAGAATAAACTTGCTTCAGGGAAAACTCAAGGTTCGCCCTGAAGCTGTTTGAAAATTTTCTCCTACCACTCCCTATATTTGATATATGCTTTATTTAAAGACAAAATACATTGACAAAATACAAAAACAAAAATACAATAGGGAGTAAAACAACGTAGGTAACAACTCATGCTACATCTCGAATACTTCGTCCAGCTCCCCGGCAGTTGGCCGCGTGCCCAGAATTCTGCAGGCATTTTCCCTCTGAATCGCAACACTGAGTATCTGAAAGAGGAACCTGGCCGCCCTGTGGTCACCTGGTTTCTATGATGAGTTTTTCACCCAGCTCTTTGAGGAACTTTAGAGCACACTTGCCCCATGCTCCAAGGGTCTCCGACCCTATTAGGATGAAGTTATAGCAAGGGGGAAGACCTTCATATTTGCGGGTCTTCTGGGTCTTCCTGTGGCTGGCAGCTCTACCCCCTTCAGCTACGGAGTATGGCAAGTAGGTGTCTGCCAATGTGGCGGCACAGGTGTAGTCCCAGGCAATCTGCTTACCATCCTTCCAGGGTACCATAGTGGCTTCATCAGGACGCTTTTGACTACCGTCAGACCTCTGCACTTGGGGTTCCTGTTGAGCTAGGCAACGGGCTGTGGCGAGGCTTCTCTTTATGATGTCGTTGACCTCCTAATGTCTGGCATACTTCCCTTCTCATGTGTGACACACGAGACCATGAAGTCCAAATTGATCAGCCGTCACCCTGCCGCAAATACACCTATGTTCGGTGAGGTTGGGGGCGGCTAGGTGAAGAGCAACACCAATCCGAATGGCCTGTGGGTCGAGTCGAGTGCCCAGGGAGGAATTGGGAACAGCTAGAAGGAAATCTCCCGAGTGTGGTGCCTTCACCGCTGGGAGACTAGCTTTGTCCTTTCCTGATGCGTTGGTGAGCATTGTGTTGGCGATTTTTTTACATGATTAGTTTGTCCCAGTGGGACTGTTTGTGCTCTTTTGGAGGAGCTGGTCTACGGGAGGAGTCTGCAAGGATGTCCCAACGCATTGCTGCTTTAATGAACCTGGGGTCTTGAGCTCCTACCGCGTCTCTCAAGCGTTTGGGGACGATCTTCTTGACTAATCCACTGGAAGCCAAACACGAAGACAAAAAAGCAGATAAAGCTACCTGCGTTGCTTTGCACACCCCTATACCTCCCAAGTCGCACTGGGAGAGTTGCCTGAGCCCATTGCTGATCCTCTAGTGACAGATTCAGTGACTTCTTATAGGTTGATCTCAGGTGTGCGTCATATTCGTCAAAAGAGGGTGCGCACCTCAGGAAGTGAGTCTTGGCATAGTAAGACACCTTGTGAGGAGATACAGGGCATCATGGGCATCAAGATCGCTTATTCTCTCTTTTATTCTCTTCAGGTCATTCAATTTGTCCTTGAGGACCGTGTCGATGGCCTGGTGACCCAGTGGTGCTCCCAAGAGGGTACTGTTGGATGGAGTGGTAGTCAAGACTTCTGGGAGGATTGTTCACACAGCATTGATTATTTCCTGGTTTGTTGTGATTCACAGGGATTGAGGATGAGTCCCAAGTCTTCTCTCTGTTTCTTCACCAGTTGTAGGTCCTCTAACAGGGACTTTTCAGTACCTGCCAGAGTGCCATCATCCAGGTACCAGATGTTGAGCTCGCTGCGTAGGCTGGAAGTTAGTTCTCTTACTGCCAAGCAGAAGAGAAGTGGAGCGAGTGGATCACCCTGCTGAACACCCTCTGATGAGGAAATTTCATGTTCTCCAAACAAAAGAATTGAGGGTTTGCTGTAGCCATCTGAAATGAAGGTAAAAAGACTGGGGAACCGATCCCGAATGACCAGCAAGACCACATCTCTCTTCACCATATTAAAGGTATTTCTAAAATCAAGTTTGACTACGGCCTTGTCTTCTGGTAGATCCCTGATGTAGGCCCTTGCCGCATGAGCTGCGGCTTCACTGCCTTGAGAGACCCCAAAGCCCAGTTGGTGTGGCTGGAGTAAACTGACAGCTTCTTCGCGAATGTTTCTTATTGCTGCTTTGGCAACTAGACGGCGAAGAGTGTTACTAACAGCAATGGGTGTGATTCCCCCATCCTTCTTCTTCAAAGCGCATAATGAGGCTCCAAAAAAGAAAGGTTTAATTTCTTCTGGGATTCGCCCAGCCAGGCAGTTGTTGACAAAAGTTGTTAATTCGGTGAGGAGAATTGATGCAGATGCGCCGGGTACTGGATTTACCATCTCTTTGAGGTGTTGTGGTCGAATTCCAGTGTAACCTCCTGCAGATCCTGCTGGAAATGACACTATCGCCTAATAGACTTCTGATTCTGGCAAAATTAATTGTTCAGTGATGGGGTTGTTGTTGATGGCTATGGTGTCCCTTGTCGGATGCTTGTCTCTTAGTGCTTGAGCTGTGGTCTCATCTTTGGGAGCTACAGTGTCGTCACTTGTAATTATTCTGATTGCTCCCACTGTGTTGCCTTCTTCGATTTTTTTGGCTAACCTGTGTGCATATTTTCTCGTTTTCAGTGGAATTTTTCTTGGGTCTACCTCTGTGATTCCTGCGATGGTGGGGCAGAGGGACACAATTATCTGTTCTTGGGTAGTTGCGCACGCCTTGATGACTGAAGTGGTTAGCAGTTTGCCTCGTCTTTCAGGAACTGCAAGACAAACATTGCCGAACAGAAGAAGGTTGCCCCATACTTTAATGGTGCCTCGGGCTTCTAAGTTGTTGGAACCTCCATTCACCTGCTTAAGAAGGTCTGTGAATTTGCCTGCTGCATATGGACGAGCCGCTTTAGGAATGTGGGATAGGGTTCTGCTAGCAGTGGACTTGAATGCCAGCAGAAGGTTTTCGCAAGAGAGGAGGTTGCCATTGGGATTGACATCTGTCTGTGGAGGCTGTGGGCTGCTCTCTGCTGGGGGCCTATGTGATCCTGCACACCCATTGTGTGCACGAATAAGGCCATCTCTGTTGCGTGCTCGAAACTCTCCACACACCTGACATGTGCCTCTTCTATCATTGTTGGGTGCACTGTTTCCCTGGCTTTGTGGCTGCTGGCTGCACCATCTGTCATACCTCAAACTGTGTGGTAAGCCCGGGCTTAGGGGAAAAAACGGCACATGGCACATACCACATGTGGTTCATAGTGGTGGTGGGGGGAGGAGAGGGGTCTCCCGTCCTTATGGTGGGAGGCGGAGGAGAGGGAGGTGTGGAAGATGTGTGATGAGGCAGGCAGGCCGCAGGCCTGACGGAGTAGGGCTAAGATAAGTTAAGATTAGATTTCTTCGGATTTTTAACCCCAGAAGGTTATCCACCCAGGATAACCCAAGAAAGTCAGTGCGTCATCGAGGACTGTCTGTCTTATTTCCATTGGGGTCTTTAATCTTGTCCCCCAGGATGCGACCCACACCAGTCGACTAACAACCCAGGTACCTATTTGCTGCTAGGTGAACATGACAACAGGTGTAAGGAAACACGTCGAAATGTTTCTACCCGCCGGGAATCGAACCCGGGCCCTCCGTGTGTGAAGCGAGAGTTCTAGCCACCAGACCACCGGGCCACTCACTCCCTCCCAGGACACATCACTATACACCACTATGCTCTGAGCACAGCCCCCACTATAAACGACACACCGCTATGCACTACACATGCAATGCGCATACCATGCGCATGCTAAGCACATATCATGCACTATACGCTATACACACGGTGAACAAACACTCCATTATCGTAACAAGAACACACGGTGTATGCGCGCCTGTTTGGGGAAGGGGAGGGGACACAGTTTTACCCCTCAACCTGCGCCTCCTCCTCCTCTATGTGACCTCCCTCACCGACCTCTCCTACCCATAGGTGACCGTTATGTTCCCTCACTGACTTCACAAACACAACACTTTTCTTGATTCTGAAGGGAGAGAGGAAATGCAGTCTCCTAGCACTTACCAACACCAGCTGCAGATATTCACACACCAGCCTGTTGATGATAATCCTGGTAGGTGTTCTTAATTGGACGATATTGTGCCAATACCACAGAGCAGGATGCCCACAGCCTCTCTCTGGCAGAGGTACCATATATATGTGTGTGTGTGTGTGTGTGTGTGTGTGTGTGTGTGTGTGTGTGTGTTTTTGTGTGTATGTATATATGTTCTGAGAAGCTTTGAGGCGCTCTAAGATGATGAGAGATGTTCCCAGGACACTTTGAGATGTTCCTAGACGCTTCTAGATACTCCTCTGACGCTCTAAGATACTCTGAGACGCGCTGGAAATCTGTGAGACGCTATGAGATGCTGAGAGACACTCTGAAGCTTCAAAGATACTCAGAAACTCTCTGAGACGCTCAGAGACACTCAGAGTCTCACTGAAATGCTTAGGCTCCGAGAAACCAGGCAGTTATCAACACACACACACATAAACACCAAAACTAGGTAAGGAAATGGCGATAAATGCCTTTAAAAGTACAATTAAATAAATAGCTAAAAACAAACAATATTGAGAAAGAGATGTTCAGATTGTATTTTCTTTCAGAATGATTGTCCTCGACGACGTGATTCCCGTCTAGTAGGAGCACCATAAGTAGTAGTAATAATAATAATAATAATCTTTATTTCTACAGGTACATAATACAGCTTATACAAAACTGTGTACAAAAGGTGAGGTAATCAGTCCCCGAGCCTTGGAGCTGGTGAAGACCACCGTAGTCTCGAAGACTACGGTGCAACGATGTTGCAGATGTCTAATATAGTTGCCAAAATTAATGAGCATTTCACAAGAACGTTATAAAAAACGTATGTAAACACAACAATTACGACAATAATACCAACAATGACAAATCGCAATAATAATTATAATTATTTACACAGTCAACTTTCACAAATTCTTGAAGCTCAGTAATGATATTTAGTCAACAAGTTGCATAATGTTGGTCAAATTACCGACAATATGTTAGGTAAAAGGACACAAGTGCAATTAATGAGACATTTTATTGTGGCAACGTTTCGCCCTGACAAAGGTCTTGGAGAGCGAAACGTTGCCACAGTAAAACGTCTCATTAGTTGCTCATGTGTGTCCTTGTACTTGACAATATGTGTCACGTTATGTAATGAAAAACAGATGTACGATGAGTGATTAGAAAAATTAATGGCAATGATACCATAGGAAATTAAAATTAATAATGTTAATAATCGGGAAGGAAAATAGCTGAGGTATTAAGCGAGCTTTAATAGTGACACTGTATCGCTCTTTGTAGAGCTTTATGAAGTCATGTTTCCCTCTGTGCAGGGGAAAACATGACGATAAAGCTTGACAGAACCTTTTCAAATTGTTTACTTGATAAAGCTAGACAGAACTTTTTCAAATTGTTTACTTGATAAAGCTAGACAGAACCTTTTCAAATTGTTTACTTGATAAAGCTAGACAGAACATTTTCAAATTGTTTACTTGATAAAGCTAGACAGAACCTTTTCAAATTGTTTTTTTTTTTATAACGCTAGACAGAACCTTTTCAAATTGTTTTTTTGATAAAGCTAGACAGAACCTTTTCAAATTGTTTACTTGGTAAAGCTCCACGCAGAGAGTAACACTGACACAATAAAGGTTTTCTCTGCACCTGTGTCTTGGTTTCATTCCTGTCGGAAATACAATTTGTGTATATAATAATAATGATAAATAATAATAATAATAATAATAATAATAATAATAAATGAGAATAATAATAATAATAATAAATGAGAATAATAATAATAATGACAGTAGTAAAAATGATACTACTACTACTACTACTAGTAGTATTACTACTAGTAGTATTACTACTATTACTACTACTACTAGCAGTAGTAATAGTAGTAGTAATAGTAATAGTAGTAGTAATAGTATTAGTAATAGTAATAGTAGTAGTAATAGTATTAGTAATAGTAATAGTAGTAGTAATAGTATTAGTGATAGTAATAGTAGTAGTAATAATATTAGTAATAGTACTACTACTAATAATAATAATAGAGAAGAAGACACAATACCGTGAGTGGAAGAGTACACAACCCGCATGTAGGAGACTCAAACTTATGGCCACGTTTCGGTCCAATTTGGACCATTAACTAGACACACCATTAACTGGTGTGGCTAGTTAATGGTCCGAGTCGGACCGAGACGTCGGCATAAATTTCATTCTCTTATGCGCGGGTTAGACTGATGAAACCACTGTGGGGCGAAACGTTTCCTCAATAAAGATACCCAAGTGTTGCACATGTGTCTAATTTATCAATACCATTAACTAAAACATGTACCCTTGAAGATGAACACCCCCTTAAAGGAACAATCACACTCAGAGAGATGAGTAAAGTCATAGGCAGACCGAGAAATAACGCCCCTGGCCTCTCAGGTATAACAGTGAAACAATTAAAGTTCTTACCCCGAAACTGCAAAAGGTCTCTGGTAAATATCTTTAATGCCAACTTGGCCTCGGTACACTTTCCTGTGGCACTTAAGACAGCAAGGATGATATTCATTGCAAAACCCAACAAAGACAAACATAAACCGGAGAACTATAGAACTATCTCATTACTTGAAGTCACTGGTAAAGTCCATGAGAAAATCATTTCCAATAGATTAAACTACTACATGGAGTACAATCACCTCTTCACTGAAAAACAGTCTGGATTCAGGATCCACAGAGGAACCCAACGTGCTGTCAATATCATCTTCGATGCTGTGGACAGCCTGAGGAAACAGGGCAACCTTGCCCTAATTGTAACCAGGGATGTACACAAAGCTCTTGAGAGCCTGTGGCACGACGGACTCATATTTAAACTTGCCGACCTTCCGGACCAAAACTAGACTTTTCTCAGATTCATATTCAACTTCTTATCAGAAAGAAGAATCATCCTAACTTTTAACGGCAAGTCGGCAGAGTCTTTCACACCGACAGCTGGAGTGCCACATGGCTCGTGCCTCAGCCTGATACTCTTCAATATATATGTAAACGATCTCCCTCAACCCGAGTTCAACGATACTATCATCACCCATTTTTGCTGATTATGTTATCCATGTAGCGTCATCCACCCCCATAACGGGAAAACATAAGCATGTGAGGGGAATAGAGAAAATGAATACGGAACTACGAAGAACAAACTGAGACAAGAAATGGAGAATCACGACCAACCCAGACAAAGTCCTCATCAGCACCATCGGACGTTTTGCAACAACTATAGAAGACAAGGGGGGTACCTCCATCAGAGGTACACCTATTGCCATTAGAAACTCGGACAAGATCCTGGGATACGAGATAGATTACTCCACTCCACATCTCACATCTCTATAAAGGAGAACTTAGGCGAAGCCTCGGCAAACTATACAGGTTTAATCAAGATTATATTAACAACGAAATCCAACATGCTACAGCTACAGAGAGTGCAAAATAGAGCACTCCGCTTTATCACAGGCAACAGGAGGAGAGACAGAATCAGGATGGAAGATCTACACATCCAACAGGAGATAGATGCAATAAATGTCAGGCTTGATGCAAGAACTCTATATACCAGACAGAGAAAACCCTCCCCAACCAACAAACACCACCGACTATATCATCAACACACCTCCCCACAGAACCCAAAGAATGACCCTCCAACAGAGAGTGCGAAGCTTCATCCACAAGGATAATTTCCAGAGACCAATGGTTCTGAGTGACCTCCCAGAAGATATAGATAAATAAGTAACACCAGAACCCATCTACGTCCAATAAGGATAAAACCACCTCAATGTATGGAGACATTATTATTAACTAATTAACACTTACATCTAACCATGTAACATCTGCAAACCTACTACGCCAGTACACCACTTTTGAAGCTACTGAGCCAACCAGTTTCTCCAGGAAGCAGACAACCTACATCAAGCGCCCTGTTGCCATCATTCCCAGCCTACGCCCTGCATTTGTTAAAAAAAGGCAATTGCAAAAAAGTATAATCCCTGTCAACTTAGCGTCATGTAGTTACACATCTTCTATAACTGTGTGAATCTGATGGGTATAATGTTATACCCCATTCAGTGAATTTTTTGAATTCACGAATAACAATACACACACACACACACACACACACACACACACACACACACACACACACACACACACACACACACACACACACACACACAAACACTTGTATTAAAATGCACCAAAGTGGTTAGGCCACTTACCATTATTACCCCACCTCCCATCCTCTACACACCTTTTCCCATATTTCCATCCATACCCGTCCTTCTTCCTTCCCCATCTTACCAAAGCTCTGGTCATAATTCTCATTCGCATGCGCAGGTAATTTGTAAATAATAATAATACTAATAATGTCCATAGTATATAAACTCTTAAATTTTCAACGTAAGTGCACAGAATCAATCTGTTTTACATATATTGAACACACAGCGTGGAAGCAACGTTAATTTGCAAATATAATTACAGATCAGTTGAATATTCGTCAAGGTGATCAGCTCTGTGAGATCAGCTTTGCGAGCCCCCGCAGTGTCACTTGTAGAATTTTAAATCTTATTTTTATATTATACCTCACCGATGATTAGTCGAGGAGAATGTTAAACGCTATGTAGAATGATTTCACCATTCAATGAAAAAATATATTAGTATAAGTTCGAAAGTGAAGTCACGTGAGAGACACAAGTACTCGTGGATGATCCAACCATTGAACGTTAATCATAATGTTTTATTTACAGACACCATTCATATAATCACTGTTTAAAGCTCACTAAACAGTCACATGGGTGACTGTTTAGTGAGCCTAAACAGTGATTATATGAAATTTTATTTTTCCACCCCACCCGGTGGCTGCTCTGTAGGTAAGATGTATCTCTCTTTTTTTTCCCTCATGTTCAGTCTCTTATCTCTCGAGCACAAGCTCTCTCTCTGTCTCTCTTCCTCTCAGTAGTTCAGACTTTTTTCTCTGCAGGTCGTGATTCTTCACTCAGTTTTTAATCCTCAGCATGTTCAAACTCTCTCGTTACAGCAGTTGCAGCCTCGCCTCACAGCATGTTCAACCTCTCTCGTTACAGCAGTTGCAGCCTCGCCTCACAGCATGTTCAACCTCTCTTCTGAGCTTCCTCAGCACCTCTTCTAGGTCTCTTGCCTCAAGATAACCAACTTCTCTCCTCACAGCATGCCCAGCCTCTCTTCACAGCAAGCCCAGCCTCTCTTCACAGCAAGCCCAGCCTCTCTTCACAGCAAGCCCAGCCTCTCTTCACAGCAAGCCCAGCCTCTCTTCACAGCATGCCCAGCCTCTCTTCACAGCAAGCCCAGCCTCTCTTCACAGCAAGCCCAACCTCTCCTCACAGCAAGCCCAACCTCTCCTCACAGCATGTCCAGCCTCTCTTCACAGCATGCCCAACCTCTCCTCACAGCAAGCCCAGCCTCTCTTCACAGCAAGCCCAGCCTCTCTTCACAGCATGCCCAGCCTCTCTTCACAGCAAGCCCAACCTCTCCTCACAGCAAGCCCAACCTCTCCTCACAGCAAGCCCAGCCTCTCTTCACAGCATGCCCAGCCTCTCTTCACAGCAAGCCCAGCCTCTCTTCACAGCAAGCCCAGCCTCTCTTCACAGCAAGCCCAGCCTCTCTTCACAGCAAGCCCAGCCTCTCTTCACAGCAAGCCCAGCCTCTCTTCACAGCAAGCCCAGCCTCTCTTCACAGCATGCCCAGCCTCTCTTCACAGCAAGCCCAGCCTCTCTTCACAGCAAGCCCAACCTCTCCTCACAGCAAGCCCAACCTCTCCTCACAGCAAGTCCAGCCTCTCTTCACAGCATGCCCAACCTCTCCTCACAGCAAGCCCAGCCTCTCTTCACAGTAAGCCCAGCCTATCTTCACAGCAGGCCCAGCCTCTCTTCACAGCAAGCCCAACCTCTCCTCACAGCAAGCCCAACCTCTCTCACAGCAAGCCCAGCCTCTCTTCACAGCATGCCCAGCCTCTCTTCACAGCAAGCCCAGCCTCTATTCACAGCATGCCCAACCTCTCCTCACAGCAAGCCCAGCCTCTCTTCACAGCAAGCCCAGCCTCTCTTCACAGCATGCCCAGTCTCTCTTCACAGCAAGCCCAGCCTCTCTTCACAGCAAGCCCAGCCTCTCTTCACAGCAAGCCCAGCCTCTCTTCACAGCAAGCCCAACCTCTCCTCACAGCAAGTCCAGCCTCTCTTCACAGCATGCCCAACCTCTCCTCACAGCAAGCCCAGCCTCTCTTCACAGCAAGCCCAGCCTCTCTTCACAGCAAGCCCAGCCTCTCTTCACAGCAAGCTCAGCCACTCTTCACAGCAAGCCCAGCCTCTCTTCACAGCAAGCCCAACCTCTCCTCACAGCAAGCCCAACCTCTCCTCACAGTAAGCCCAACCTCTCTTCACAGCAAGCCCAGTTTTCCGTCACTGCATGTCCAGTCGCTCTAGAACATGTAAAGCCTCTCAGCATGTGGGTCTGACAAAGAATACATAAAGGACTTTTTCACTTGCATCCTTCTGAAACACACTCCTAGATAAGTAACCCTATCCCTTCTCTCCACTGCTTCAGCTTTATCACCTACCCACTCTCTCCTGCTTCTCTTACTCCTCTCTCTCTCTCTCTCACCACCCTGAACGTATGTCATATTCTGTCTGTTTACATATCTCAAAACAGTCCAGTCTCCACTTTCTAGGAATATGTCTCATTATTTCCCATAATATCAGCTTTTTTTCCTTTCTTTACGTTTTATCTGATTTAGAGACACCAGCTTCCAATATACCTGACAAATGCCGATACGTGTTCCGTATATCCAGTCAGATTTAACGAGCACACATATCTGCTGATATCTTGTCCACGCCAGTCTGGGGTAAGATATATCTGGAGCAGGTCTTGTGTGGCTTGGCAGGTCCTGTGTGGCTTGGCAGGTCCTGTACGGCTTGGGTGAAGGGGAGGCAAGAGTGACCGTGGGTGTCCTGCGCCTGATGTAACTCTTCTCGCCTCTTGCTGAAAGATTTACTCCTGACGTTTATTCACCTCACAAGATTGATCTAGATTGCTTCCTATTAAGCTGGATAAAAGTCAGTGTGGTCCATCCACTGGAAGCTGGCACTGTTGTTACCAGATTTTTTTCCCCGCTAGGATAATTATTGTTTAAACTTTTTATACTAAGCAGTATTTGGTATGATCTAATTTATTAAAATGTTTTCGATAATCCTCAATGTGACCACAGATGAAAGGTATTTTATTGATGGTGGACGGCTTAAGGCCTTGTATGTTCGCAAATTCAAATGAAGTTGTATTGCGTGTTTGTTGTGGGGATTTTGTTGTTGGCATCAGTAGTTGTGGTTCTGGAGGCGGGGGGAGAAGCACTGGCTGTGCCTCCAGTCCCAATTGTGAAACATTAGGGAATCTTTATTCTGTAATAAAGATTCCAAATGTTGCACAAGCGGTAAGTATACAAGAGACGTAGCCAGGTTTACTGCCAGTAAAAATTCATATAGCCAAAATTGGAGCCTTTTTTTTTATAAAATGTTAAATGCTGAAGAGAGTAACACAATCTGACATGTATCTTTTCGTTGTCAATCTGGTAGGTTTTAAATACCAGTAAAATAAAAATTTGGCAATGGTTTCTTAAAAGATTCGCAAATTAAATGAGTTCTTAGTAGATATAACTTCCTAGTAAGAACGTCCAATTATTGCTTGACTGAAAAATGGTATGGTGATGCCAACAAGATATGGAAAAAGACACTTATGTACAGTTCAGGACAGTTATTAGACGAAACGTTTCGCCAAGAGCAGCTTCTTCAGTCCTAATACTATAAGGACCGTGGAATACTAAGAGTACGTTACATTGTATTCGGCATATGTCACACACCCATATAGCCATGCAATCCCGACCAGCAAACCAGGTGCTAAGGGTATGAATGAGTAGAGGCCCTGTCGTTATGCTAAGCACCTTGGTTAAACCAGCCAATGACAAGGAAGCCCGCTAAAGTTGTGAAGCGATGTGGTACACTTGTAAAACAGCATTGGCAAACTTACTTCCAAGTCTGGTAGCAACGGTTCTCACCCTGTCTCTTGCTTCTATTTCCCTTATTGTACATATTCCCTGTATATATTGTACATACCTGCTTGCTGTTTAGCGAAGGAAATATAAGTATTTACTCTCTGCTACAGTCTGATATGAAGGTCATTAACTATACCTGTATTCGTAATAAGGACCGACTCTACATAAATGCCTTTTTCTATTGCGTGACTGTATAAAGTATTGCTTCGATTTTTAAGAAGTTCTTCATACCCAGTACGGATAGGTGTATAAGGGTTCATCCTGCTGTCACTTCTTCTGAGAGTCGATAGATTTACAGAAACACTAAGTTACTTACATTCTTAGTTATCAGACGATGCTTGTATCTAATATCGTTCCCTGGCGATTGTCGATATCAATAAATGGGTAGATGTGTAATGAGCTGGACAACTTTGATGCTGTATTAATGTTGGTAGAATTACCGACAATATGTTAGGCAAAAGGACACAAAGTGCAACTAATGTGACATTTTATTGTGGCAACGTTTCGCTCTCCAGGAGTTTTATCAAGCTTGATAACGCTGCTGGAGAGGGAAACGTTGCCACAATGAAATTTCACATTAATTGCAGTACTCAACACCATCGTTAAGTTTTCTCTCAGGAAGCTGAAGAATGATATATTGAACACATGTGCAACACTTCGGTAACTTTATTTTGGAGACGTTTCGCCACACAGCTGTTTCATCAGTCCAATACAGAAAAGAAATTTTGACAATCAGATCGTCAATTTTTTTTTTTTTTTTTTGGCATTGGCCTGAGGAAGTCAGTGTGTGGCGCAGCGTTTCCTCAGTAAAGTGTTGCACATGTGTCTAATTTATCAACTTTGAGGTTCTATATACAAGCTGAAGAATATTTCCACATTGGATATTGCAATATTTTACCACATTTCTCGGTTCTAACAAAACGTTTCGGTTCTCCCTCTAGATAAACATAAATAAGAACATAAGAAAGGAGGAGCACTGCAGCAGGCTCATACTAGACAGGTCTTTCTCAAACCAAACACCCACTAACAAAAATATTTGCTCAATCCGTTTTCAGTGATATCCAAAGAATAAGCTTTGATAACCCTGTTATGCAAGTCCCACCTCTAATCCATCTTCTCTCACTCATGTATTTATCTAATTTATTTTTAATTACTCGTTTGGAAAACCGACAAGTTGATAAATGAAACACTTGTGGAAGATTTGGGTATCTTTATTCTGGAATATGAGAATATTGCAGCAACAGCAGAATACAACAGCATTACCTGAATGAAGCAGCATCAGCAGAATGAAGCAGAGTCTTCTTGGTCAAACATAGTTTCATCAAACACCAGTAACTGATTCGTAACGACCCGAGAAGAGTTGAAGTGGACTAAGCAAAATGGAGTCGAGGAGAATAAGGAATTCAGCAAAGTCGCAGTAGAATAAGATTTCAACAGATTTGACAAAAAACTAAGATCCCAGACGAAGCGAAGGAAGGAGACTGAGACACTCGGTGGAGCCGAAGTTATATGGAAACAAAGCAGTCGAAGCTGAGCGACTGACCTCCACAAAACTACGTATTCAAAGGTGAAGGACTAATTACTTCGTCTTTACATCTCTACTGTTTCCGCATTCTCCTTTGTACTCGACTGAAGAGGTCTACTGTGTAGTCGAAACGTTTCGGAATAAGTAACATGTGTGTTACTTATCAACTAACATTCAGTTGAGTTGAAGTCGACTGAAAAACTTAATGGAGTCGTAGGAGACTAGAGCAACCAGCAAAGTCAACGAAGAATGGAAAACCAGAGGAGACGTAGTAGATCGAGTGTCTTTTGGAACTTGTCATTGCCGTTCGAACGCCAAAAAAAAAAAAAATAACAAACCAATAGCGGAATGAAGGACGCCGCGAAACATTTGCTGGGTAAACACTGCGCCGTGAGTGCTATTAACTCACTAGTCATAATGGCGTCTCCAAGTCTGCTGCTTGGCACACGTTTTTCACCGCCAGTGACGAAGCAACTGTACCGTAATGGCAGTCCGCCTCGCCGCGGATTATCGGTTTGGGAATGAAAATCAACGTATTTACCTAACATAAATATTTACCTTTTATATTTTTTTTTGTGTGCGTGTTGAGTCGAGATATTTTGCGTCGTGTGGCGGGCTGCGCACTTTAGATATGTATGAAGAAAGTATTATTTGATATTGCCACTATTTACTCAGGTGCAGATATCAAATAAAAAAAGAGTATTTACAAACAGGTTTCCTGGATTACTACATCATCCACGTCTCTCACTCTTAGTCCTATGTAAATTTTTAACAAGACATTTTTAATAATCTCAAATTTTGCCGATTTATATATCTTATTTAGATTCTTGATGAAAATCAAATATGTCAAAAATCGACAAGTAATAGAGGAGACAGACGCTATCAAGAAGTATGTCGCGCCATGACTAGGCAATAAAATAAATATTTGACCTGGAAACACTAATGCTGTTAACGGGATGTGGTGGGTCCCAGGAGCTGCATATGCACGACCCACCACAACACCCAGCAGGTGCAGCACCTGGGACCCCCCACAACACCCAGCAGGTGCAGCACCTGGGACCCACCACAACACCCAGCAGGTGCAACACCTGGGACCCCCACAACACCCAGCAGATGCAGCACCTGGGACCCACCACAACACCCAGCAGGTGCAGCACCTGGGACCCCCCACAACACCCAGAAGATGCAGCTCCCGGGACCCACCACATCCCGTTACAGCATTAGTGTTTCCAGGTCAAATATTTATTTTATTGCCTTTTCATGGCGCGACATACTTTTGATAGCGTCTGGCTCCTCTATTACTTGTCGATTTTTGACATATTTGATTTTCATCATTATTAGTTTTTCCCTTGACTGGAAGTGGAGACTATGGAACATTTTACCACACACTATTTTTACATTGGAAGTGGAAGATTTTTATTTAAATGGGGTGTAATGGCAGAATATTGGGCCCTCTACAATTACTTATTAACTGTATTGTTTCAGCTTCTAACACTGTTGAGTATTAAAAATAAAAGACACATTGTAATAACTTTATATCGGGATGACCTTACATTCTGTTGTCTTTTGTTTTCAATACTTTTGGTAATGTGCCATTCGGATCTACTCATAAATGTTCGTAGGGAGACTGGTAGCAAACATGACTGTGACACGACTGGTATGTAGATTCCTCCTAACCTTTTATGTTCATATAGATTTTTATTCACTGCTTTCATTAATTCAATAATTAGCTGCAGCTCGCTAAGAATCAAGTGTTCGCTAATTATTCTGGTTGTAGCGTAGCCACTGAAGACCCTCTACTCAGTAAAACGTTAAACGTTGTCTCCAATATACATTATTCTCACCAAGACTTGGGTTAGTTCAGAGTAGAACAGTTTCAAGCTTGTCGTTGTTATGGATTAACTTTTTTGGTGAATGTAACAACTGTCTTCCTCACTGGTTTGTTTATAGAGCTGAGGACCCACATTGCTTCAGCGCTTTACATGAATATCTAATAATATATATCACTATAATATTCATGCGGAAGAGGTAAACTCGTAAGGCTCACAGCGTTTAGAGTATGGAAAAGGTAGGGGGTAATCAGGCTTAATCCGAGAAGGGAAAGGCCGACTTTAATACCTTGAATCACAAGTCACTCACCTAAATCAAGGTGAATTAAATAATGCACTACAGAATATTTTTTAGTAATTGTGTACGGTCAAACTCGTGTTCTTGAAAATTTATTTCCTATACATATTGGTTATACTGCACTGTTTAGCCTCAAATTATCAACTCTGTTGTATCATATTTAAGAGGAAAGTTTGAGTGTTATTGGGGCTGATTTTAAAACATGAAAATTAGGCAGCGGCTTCCTTGCGATAACCTGACAAAGCCTCTTCTGATCAACTTCTAACTTTCAAGTTTATTTAAGAAACGGGTGTTTTCTGTTTGGAATAACTTCAGAATGTTTCTTTTGAACGGTATCAAGCATTAAACGCTGACAACCAGTTCACCATCTTACAGATATAACTAAACGTTTACTGTTTTACAAACACAACTCCATGTCCACTATTTATAAACATGTTGATAGGGTCACTGTTTTACAGACATAATTCAAGGTTCACAGGTTTACTGACATGAACTCAGGTTCACTGTTTAACAGTCATGACCTATAATTACTTCGGCGCTCGAGCTTCGACCCAAAGTCGTCGGGGTTGGTCCTGGGAAGATACAAGCATATGTTGAGGTGTTAGAAGTCCAGTTGCATCGATAAGTCAGCAGGAAAGCCTCGATCATGTGATCAAAAGTTCTAGAGGCGAGTCACCGTATGTGTAAGACCAGAGGTTAAAAAGAGAGTATGTAGAGGCGAAGAGTTAGGTGCGAGTGACGCTTGGTGACATGATGAATCCCATATTGGGATGAGGACGGGTAGACAATGGGATCATGTGACTCCTGTGTTGTTAGGTAGGTGGTGCTTGGCCTGGTTTATTAGCATGTATGATAATTTTTTTTTTTACATTTCGTAGTTTCCAGTGTTATGTTCTATGGTGTCGGTGACGGCGATTAGCGAGGCTATATATACTGTCTAACTTGTGTGTGTTAGAAGTGATCAAGGTCGCAGGAACGAAACTTTTTCAAATAAATATGTCCCAGTTTTTGCATTTCCTATAAACCATTTCGGACACTCAAGTCTTAATCTTTGCGATGATGTTATTTTCTTGGTGTTCTGGTGAACACTTCGATTACACGTAAACAAAAGTTACCGAGGCTAAACACAAACAAATACAAATTGTTGGCTGAATGTGTAGCGAATTATAATGATGAAGATCACATTATTACCATAATCAATCTTTAAAATTAACTTACAGAACCATCTCACAAGTTCTTCCCATGAAGGTGTCACAAAGTGCTCAGTCATCTTTTTAGAGAAGGTAAGAACACAGTTGTATCATAACGTGATCTTTAGGATAACTGTTGGAGATATGTTTCTGCCAAAATATTGATCGTCTAGTAAAATATATAATATAAATTATGGAGAATTTACTTCCAGCATTATATATATATATATATATATATATATATATACATATATATAAAGTTTTTAATGGGCATTTGTTTATGCCGACAACAGCCTTAGAGTAATGTTTACTCGGGACACGAGAGCCCGGGGTCAACACACCCACGAGAGGCAGGAATGACATGTTAAAAGATGACAACTGGAGGTGTCATGGACTCCAGCCCGGATCAGGCTGTGTTCAAGGCAAGAGCTGTTAGCTTCTCTCGCCAGCATGTGCTGAAGGAGTGCACTGCATAATCCACTATCCAGAATATGCTGAAGGAGTGTGCTGCAAGGCCAGGATGTGATGAAGTGCACTGCCTGTTCTTCTAGCTGGTACTTTCAAATGTTGAATAAGTGCACTGCACGACCATTAAGCCAGCATGTGTTGAAGGTGTGAGCTGCATCATCATCTAGCCAGGTTGTGTTGAAGGTGTGAGCTGCATCATCATCTAGCCAGGATGTGCTGAACGTGTGAGCTGCATCATCATCTGGCCAGGATGTGTTGAAGGTGTGAGCTGCATCATCATCTGGCCAGGATGTGTTGAAGGTGTGAGCTGCATCATCATCTAGCCAGGTTGTGTTGAAGGTGTGAGCTGCATCATCATCTAGCCAGGATGTGCTGAACGTGTGAGCTGCATCATCATCTGGCCAGGATGTGTTGAAGGTGTGAGCTGCATCATCATCTGGGCAGGATATGTTGAAGGTGTGAGCTGCATTATCATCTAGCCAGGTTGTGTTGAAGGTGTGAGCTGCATCATCATCTAGCCAGGATGTGCTGAAGGTGTGAGCTGCATCATCATCTGGCCAGGATGTGTTGAAGGTGTGAGCTGCATCATCATCTGGGCAGGATATGTTGAAGGTGTGAGCTGCATCATAATCTGTCCAGGATGTGTTGAAGGTGTGAGCTGCATCATCATTTGGGCAGGATAAGTTGAAGGTGTGAGCTGCATCATCATCTGTCCAGGATGTGTTGAAGGTGTGAGCTGCATCATCATCCTCTTTCAGTCGGTCGATTAGCTCCTTTACTTATAAGAACAGAATAATCAATTGATTTTCTTCGTCAAATATGATGTATTGTGACCACATATCAAGCAAAAAAAATAATCAACGATAACCAATTACAGAAGAACGAGAATGACGCAAAGAGGATAAAAAAAAAAAACTATTCAAAAAGAACTTTCTTGACACTAGCAAACCTTTAGAGAGGAGTAATATGTGACAGGAAGCAGATGCAAGCTTTCTGTGTGGCGTCAAGCACCAGAGAGCCCCCACCCCACATACTTAATGTCCCCTCTCCATTAATTTGCTTTCCGCTCGGGCGCCGCTTGGGTCGTGTTCGCGCGTCAGACTAAATTCCACGAGTGTTGTCATGGTAAACACATGATACGCTGATATATATTTTTAGAGTTTCCATTCCAAACACTGATGGGGGATACATTTATCAGAACGGCTCGCGAGGGCACGCTCTTCCATGAGAGAGATCGTAGTCAAGATTGAATAATGTGGATTTGATGGTGACTTTCTTCCTTGCCTACTGATGGATCACTCCTGTTGACTCGATTTACCTTACGTCTTACACTTCTCTCATGTATAAAAAGGTGTGTGTGTGTGTGTGTGCGCGCGTTTGTGTGTGTTTGTGTGAACGTGTGTGTGTTTGTGTGTGTGTGTGTGCGTGTGCGCGTTTGTGTGTGTTTGTGTGAACGTGTGTTAGTTAGTTACCATTTTGTCCTAGGCACATGTCGATTAGACACTAGGCCTGTTGTATGTATGTGTGTGTGTGTGTGTGTGTGTGTGTGTGTGTGTGTGTGTGTGTGTGTGTAACGAAACACTTCGAAATGTTTCGGCCCCGCAGGGAATTGAACCCGGGCCCTCCGTGCGTGAAGCAAGAGCGCTAGCAACCATGCCATCGGGGCGTGTGTGTGTGTGTTTGTGTGTGTGCGTGTGTGTTTGTGTGTGTGTGTGTGTACGCACGCGCTCACCTATTTGTGGTTGCAGGGGTCGAGTCACAGCTCATGGGCTCGCTTTTTCGTTGGACGCTACTAGATTCATTCTCTCCCTGCTCCAAGAGCTTTACCATATCTCTTCTTAAAACTATGCATGCATCCTGCCTCCACTACATCACTCTCCAGATTGTTCCACTTCCTGACAACTTTGTGACTGAAAAAATAGTTCCTAACATCCCTGTGACTCATATGAGTTTTCAACTACCAACTGTGACCCATTCTTGCTGTGTCTCATCTCTGGAACATCCTGGCCCTATCCACCTTGTCAATTCCTCTCAGTATTTCATATGTCGTTATCATTTCTCACCTATCCCTTCCGTCCTCCAGTGTAGTCGGGTTGACATATCTCTTAGCTCCGGGATTCGTCTTGTTGGAAAGCTTTGCACCTTCTCTAATTTCTAGACGTGCTTGACCAGTTGTGGGTTTCATACTGGTGCTGCATACTCCAATATGGGCCTGACGTACACGGTGTAAAGGGTCTTGAATAATTTCTTACTCAGGTGTTGAAACGTTATTCTTAGGTTTGCCAGGCGTCCATGTGCTGCAACAGTTATTTGGTTGACGTGTGCCTCAGGTGATGTGCTCGGTATTATACTCACTCCAAGATCTTTTTTCTTTAGTGAGGGTTGCAGTCTTTCGCCCCTTAGACTGTACTCTGTCTGCGGCCTTCTTTGACCTTCCCCAATCTTTATGACTTTGCATTTGGCTGGGTTAAACTCCAGGAGCCATTTGTTGGACCAAGTTTGCAGCATGTCCAGATTCCTTTGGAGTCCTTCCTTCCTGATCCTCATCCACTTGAATTCTCCGTATTAGCTTCACATCGTCTGCAAACAGGGACGCCTATGAATCTATCCCTTCCGTCTTGTCATTCACATATACCAGAAACAGCATCGGTCCTAGGACTGACCCTTGTGGAACCCCGCTAGTCACAGGCGCCCACTCTGACACCTCGTCACGTACCTTCACTCGTTGTCTCCTTCCTGTCAGGTATTCTCTGATCCATTGCAGTGCCTTTCATGTTATTCCTGCCTGCTCCTCTAGCTTTTGCACTAATCTCTTGTGAGGCACTGTGTCGAAAGCCTTCTTAGACCGTGTGTGTGTGTGTGTGTGTGTGTGTGTGTGTGTGTGTGTGTGTGTGTGTGTGTATGTGTGTGTGTGTATGTAACTGGAATAATGTTAAACAGATTAAATATAAAAACTTGATAAATAATGTCAGCATCAGCAGTGTTGTGCTACAGCGTCGCCTAACAGTAAAATGTACCTGTCTCTTCCTCTCCTCCACATTATTACTCTTTTTTTCATTTTATTTGGCATCACCTCAGTCTAATGACACGTTTCCTCTCTTCTCAATATTGTTTCAGAGGAGATTTTGGATATTCATCTTCATTTTTTTCTGAAGGTGTAACTTATTTATTTCCATCATGGTTGGATTTTAGTCACCCACTAATACAAAAAGCACACTCACATATTCCGTTGACAAGAACAAAAGGTCAAAATTATTAAATGCGAAAAATGGAGCGTGTAAGAGACACTACTGAGTTTTCTATGAAAAGAGAGAGAATAACATAGAGCTGGTCAGTAATCCAAGAGGAAGTAACATGTGCTAAAACCACTGTAAACATAAAAAAAATATGATTATATTAAACAATGAAGCCTCGTTATCATAAGGACGACTCCCTCTCTCGGTTGATTTATGTCAGATTTCTCTTTATGTGGTGTAAAAGCTTCGGGTTTGTTTTGCATCCGTTATTATAATTTCATAGTTGTTCCTAAGTTTTGTATTTTATTTACGTTTTCAGCTGTAATGATTTTCTGTTTTTATGTCTTTCTATTCTTAGTCATCACCTACTTGTGGATTTGTCTTTCGATTCATGAAGTGAATGATGTTGAATGTTACATTGTCTACCTACTACTTACCTACCTTCCTACCTACCTATCTACCTACTTACCTACCTACCTGTTTGCCTGCCTGCCTACCTACATACTTACCTACCTACCTACCAACCTACCTACTTCCCTCCCTTCCTAACTCTCAACCACCCTCCCTCCCTCCTTCCCTCCCTCCCTCCCTCCTTCCTTCCCTCCACCCAAACATGCATGAATGAAAACAAATAATCAATTATTATAGAGAGAATCAAAGTATTATTTCTTTTGGGTAATGAAACAGGAAGGAAACCGGTCCTAAACTGGCTTTTAGAATGCCACTCTGTGTGTGTGTGTGTATATACTCACCTATATGTGGTTGCAGGGGTCGAGTCTCAGCTCCTAGCCCCGCTTCTTCGCTAGTCACTTTTTCCTGGCTTCAAGAACCTTATCGTACCTATTCTTAAAGCTATGTATGGATGTCGCTACCACATCAGTCTCCAAGTTGTTCTACTTACTGACACTCTAAGACTGAAGAAATATTTCCTAATGTCTTGTGATTCATCTAGCTGGTCTCTAGTGTTTCTGTTTCTCAGCTCTCAAACAATCTGTTCTTAGTCACCCTATTAATTCCTCTCAGTATTTTGTACGTTGTAATCATATCACTCCTAGTCCTTGTGTCCTTTAGTGTCATCAGATTGATTTCTCTTAACCTCTCCTCATAGGACAATCCCCTTAGTTCCGGGACTAGCCTTGTTGCAAACCTTTGCACTTTCTCTGATTTCTTGACCTGTTTCACCAGGTATGGGTTCCATACTGGTGCTACATACTCCAATATGGGCCTGACGTACACGGTATGCAGTGTAGTGAATGTCTCCTTACTTAGGTGTTTAAAAGCTAGTCTTATATTTGCCCGACTCACTGCAACATCATGAGATCTTGATACAAGAAATTCTTCAATACTTGTCCAACCTTTGGACGAAGATCTTCTTCGACTAGTGGATGATACCACTATGACCCCCGCCTTCTGCTTCGCCTCACCTGACTACAGTATATAAGCCACTTCTATGCTCTATGCTGTACTTTCTACAAGATTGATGGACTGAACACATCCACTCCAGGCCGAGGGACTGATTACCTCAAACTCCTCCTCTCCTTACACCTTTCTGCTTTGTATTGGACTGATGAAGCCACTGTGTGGCGAAACGTTTCCTTAATAAAGATTCCCATATGTTGCATATGGTTTTCAAAACCATTTATCACCCAGTTGTATATATTGTATTCAGTGCTTGCTGGTGCACTCTACTGCTGCTGTTTGCTTGTACATGTAGCCTTCTTGTCTCCTCTGAGAATAACTCCCTAAATCTCATGTTGATCTCCTCACAGACTTTCTGGCCATTTCTTGTGAGCTCTCTCGATACTAATTCAGCCTGATTACTTGGTTTAAGCAGGATTTGGCTTTCGATACCATGTCATTCTAACTGCCTCGAGCCTCTCTTCTTACCCAAACATAACTGTTTCTGGCTCTTCGGCTCAATTAGTTGTAGTCCTGAGTTATTTGCCTTCTATATTATTTTCATGCTCTAGCACATTAACTTTAGCGCCTCTGCACCTCTAGGTGAAGCATGGGCTCACAGTTTTCTTCCCATTATTTATTTTGCTCCTGGGTCCGAATGTCGTCTCTGTCTCTCTGCACTTTTCTTCCACATGCTCCATCGTCTCATTTACTGTCTTCCCCTCTAGTTCTCTTTCCCACTTTACCGCATTTGATTGTGTGTGTGTATACCTGGAGAGGATTTCGGGGGTCAACGCCCCCGATGCCCGGTCTGTGACCAGGTCTGATGTGTGCGCGTGTGTGTGAATGTGTATATTTGAAGCAAACCTGCTACTCCCACTGAAAATCTAACTGCGAACGTCCAAGAGGTAAATGCAAAACGTTTCACGAAAAAATGTGAGATTGAAAATGAATAAAAATGAAAAACGAACAGCACGAATTACAACAACAACAAAAAAAAAACGCATTTCACTTGCCATCCCTACCAGAAAATGTTTTGGAACCAAACATAACACTCACATATACAGCAGAATAATCGGAGACAAATACCTACCGATGGCTTAGATTCCAAACATCTTTGTATTGTTGCCTATTAGTTTGATGCTCCTTGTCCGTCGAGGAGGCATCTCTTGGCCCGGGTCTGAGTGACACCTCCAGTGAAACTTCTTTACCTGGTGCTGCTGTGAGGACCACTGGTATGTTTACCCGGACATAGACATACCTGACAGCGGGGGAGGAAGATGCTGAGTGGGAAGTGGTGGGCAGGTACCTCCTGGTGAGAGGTGATGAGTTGCAAAGAACAGGGAGACTGGGTAAGTGAGTGAGTGAGAGAGAGAGAGAGAGAGAGAGAGAGAGAAAGAGAGAGAGAGAGAGAGAGAGAGAGAGAGAGAATGGAACCGTCACAACCAGTATTGTGTAAACGATTAAGAAACCTTCCTGACCATTTTGCTTTTTATAAGTAAATACCGGATCAAAATAGTGAATATACTTGCTTAGCTACAAGAACTATGTTAATGAACGAGATGAAATTATTATTATTGCTAAAACTTCAACAATATGTTAGGTTAGTAAACAAATGTGCAACTAAAATATTTTATACGATTACGTTTCGTCCCTGGTGAGCGATACGTTGCAGTAATAAAATGTCTTATTAGTGAAACATGTGTCCATTTACTTAACAAGAGGAAATAATTTTCTTTAAATTCCTCGATATAAGTAACGGGACAGATACCGTAATCTTAAGAGCGCTTTGAAAATGTGTTGTCCGGCTACCATCTCCTCTCACCTCCATTAAGATGCCTCGGAGCAGGACAGGACTTCCTTTATTATCGTTTATGTGAAGTGCTAAACTCAATCTTCCGTCCGCTAAACAAGAGAGATGCTCTCATTCAGCATACATTTCCTCCTAGCCCTGGACCTGGAAGAGATGCTTTCATTCTGCATACACTTACTCCTAGCCCTAGACCTGGAAGAGATGCTCTCATTCAGCATTCACTTACTCCTAGCCCTGGACCTGGAAGAGATGCTTTCATTCTGCATACACTTACTCCTAGCCCTAGACCTGGAAGAGGTAAAATCTCGTCCCATTTTACAGAAGGAAGAGTCATTGGCTAGTCATCAGTTACAGTCTTACAGATCAGCATTACTACTCTCAATCACTAAGATTCTTGTAGACAGTAATCTCTCTCTTGCTTCTCTGACAGTCAGCATAAATTCAGAAAGGTATCTCCGCAGCTTATTCCTTTTTAAATCTCTAATCTGTGTAGCACTAGTCATGCCTAGGCATGATAGAGGCCTTCCTTGTAACTAATATTTTATAATATGTAAGCTTTGCAAGGAAATGAACATTTAACATTTTCATTTTCATTTACATATACCCAAGATGAGCTGTGTTATGACACTGGACATTTATATTGTCTTTGACCGGGTATTGCACCCCAGACTCTTGGCAGAGCTACAAGCAGCAGGAATCTCTAAGTTCATTTAAGACTATCACTGCAACTTCCTTAGTTGGAAAACTGGTTAGGAAAATGCAAAAGATGGGTGGGCCATAAAAATGTGCATCCGAATTGGTAGCTATTCAAATGATTCTTAGTGTGCATAAATAACGTCTCTTATGGGTTTTGCATCAAAATTCAACAGTGGAAAACATATGAAGCAATTAAGTGTGAGAGAGTGAAAGCCGATCGAAAATATCTGACAATGTTAATGCATTAAGATTGTAATGAACTCTTGTCACTGAGAGGTGAGTAACCACAGGGAGGCAAAAACATGAAATTCTCTTTATCTTTCTACTTACACCTGAAGTCCTCTTCAGCGAATGAAGAGGCTTTCAGGAGTTAATCAAAATATACAATCTGTCACCCGTGTTTCTCTCATCATGCAGGTAATGATCTATCAAATTTCGTAGTGTAGACTTATAAATGACAAATTAATTCTAGTGTTTATAAATATAGTAAATAACAAAAAGGCACAATACCGTGACTGGAGAGATGAGCTTATGACGACGTTTCGGTCCGACTTGGACCAGTGTAACTTTGTAAATGGTCCAAGTCGGACCGAAACGTCGTGGTAAGCTCCTCTCTTCTATGTGCGAGTTGTGTGTGTTTTATAAATATAATATATATGCAGGCAAACCATATAGCTAATAACAAATAGAAGAAAACTGGGAAAATGGAACAAATATTTTATTGGCCTACCGAGGCCAATAATAGAATTCACGGACAAATTTATGGCATTTTATTGAAAAGATGGTTCGTCTCCTAGTGACCACATCTCACAGAGATGGATAAAAGTGGCGATCATAATTCTATTGGTAGCTCATTGGAGTTTTGATTTGATTCGTTACTGGGACATTTTTCATAGGAGACTGAATACTGTTCTAGTCACTGTATATAATGAAGGATTATAATATATTAGGAGACCAGAGCATAGACTATGGAAGTTAATGTTACGTAACCCGATTAAAAGATGTATTTGTTCAGCATGATATGATGATCAAGAGAGAATTTAATCCACGAATGTACATTACAAAACAATAAAGAAAAAACAACAGCTGGCAATCTTGATTTAAAAAAAAATATTCAAATATTTGCCAGTATAATGATGGTCAGATATTTGTAATGCACAATACTCAGTGTATTCTTATTGACAATCTATTTACCCTAAGCGAAGTACTTGTTCTTAAATCGAATAATAAACGAAATAGATAATAAACCTTTTCTTATGGAGTAAAAATCGTTTTCTAAATAAAGCGGAGTGTAAATACATTGTTTCAATAATCAATCTAAACAGCACGAAGCAAAAACGCTAAGTAGGTATTAAATAGCACTACTTATTTAGGCACACTGAAAATAGATTTGGGAAAGGTGAGCTAAATAATGCATGAATTTCAACAAGGTTATCTGATTTCTGCAAGTCATCACGGTTGCGCGTTGCTGATGATACAGTTCTTTTGGGGATTCTGAAGACAAGTTGGAGGTGGGAACGGCAATGCCTGCAGTGTGGAGGGGTACGGATGTAGTAGTCAGAGAATAATCTGACTGTGATGTCTGCACACTTCTGGAAAGATGGCGATTGAAGGAATGATGGTCAATGTGCTTTCTTCTTTGGGACACTCTTAACTCGGCGATAGACGGCCATTTGCGCAAAAAAAAAATGTCGATAATTTTGTTTTCGCGCAAAATAGGAAATTTCTGAACTCGTTAATTCGCATTAATTCTCATAAAATATTTTTTTCATCGCATTAGAGAAAATTATCCAAAAAAATATTTACTTTTGAGAGCAGAGTGATTGCCTAAGAAACCCGTCATGGGACATGCACGCATAATAATAGGTTAGATAAATAGATTTTCTTCGAAGCGAAGAAGTCCATTGTTTGCTCCATCTTTCAGCCTTGAATACATAAACAGTCTCGTCTTGGGATCACTTGCTTCTTACAGTTCTCCTTCGTGTATCTTTGAACCGTGAGAACACAAACACATAAGACAGAAGGAGTATTGCAGCAGGCCTATTGGCTCATGCTAGGCAGTTTCCCCCCAGACCCACCCCTCACCAACTCATATTCTTGTCTAACCTATTTTTAAAAGCTACACAAAGTTTTAGCTTCAGTGACGTTACTCGGGAATTTGTTTCACTCATCTACAACTCTATTGCCAAACCAATGCTTTCCTATATCCTTTCTAAATCTATTTTTTTCCAACTTAACCCATTGCTGCGCAAGTCTTGACTTGGTTAGACATCTTTAGCACGCTATTTACATCCCTTTCATTTATTCCTATTTTCCATTTATAATCCTCAATCACATCCTAAGGATGAGTCCAGATTCAGTGCCCTCAAGTCTATCCTCGTTTGGATTTTTTTTTTAATACGTGGGATCAAGTTTGTCGTTCTCTGTACGTTTTCCATTGCGTTTACGTCCATTCTGTAATACAGTGACCAGAACTGTGCAGCATAATCTAAATGAGGCCTAACCAACGATATATAGAGTTGAAGAATAACCTGAGGACTCCTGTTATTTATATTCTTTGATATAAAGCCAAGAATTCTATTCGCTTTCTTCCAAACATTTATGTCCTGTTGTTTTGGCTTTAGATTATTACTAATATGAACTCCTAAATCTTTCTCGCATTCAGAGTTATTAAGACCTACATTATTTAGTTAACAATCAGCAAGGATATTTGTTTTTTCAAGGCTTAGAACTTTGCATTGCACTACCACAGAACATCACACTTCTCTAAGTACAGTGCCACACCACAGTGCCACAAAACACTCCCCACAGTGCCACAAAACACTCCCCACAGTGCCACACCACACTCCCCACAGTGCCACACCACACTCCCCACAGTTGCCACACCACACTCCCCACAGTGCCACACCACACTCCCAACAGTTGCCACACCACACATCCCCACAGTGCCACACCACACTCCCCACAATGCCACATCACATTCCCCACAGTGCCACACCACATTCCCCACAGTACCACACTCCCCACAGTACCACACCACACTCCTCATAGTACCTCACTACACTCCCCACAGTGCCACACCACACTCCCCACAGTGCCAATCCTCACTCCCCACAGTTCCACACCACATTCATCACAGTGTCACACAACACTCCACACATTACCACACCACACTCCCCAAGGTGACACGCCACACTCCCCACAGTACCACACCACACTTCCCACAGTACCACACCACACTCCCAACAGAACCACCCCATACTCCCCACCGTACCACACCACACTCCCAACAGTGCCACACCACATTCCTCACAGTACCACACTCCCCACAGTACCTCACTACACTCCCCACAGTTGCCACACCACATTTACCACAATGCCACACCACATTCCCCACAGTGCCACACCACACTCCCCACAGTTGCCACACCACACTCCCCACAGTTGCCACACCACACTCCCCACAGTGTCAAATCACACTCCCCACAGTACCACACCACATTCCCCACAGTGCCACATCACATTCCCCACAGTGCCACATCACATTCCCCACAGTTGCCACACCATACTCCCCACAGTGTCACACCACACTATCCACAGTGCCACAAAACACTCCCCACAGTACCACACCACACTCCCCACAATGCCACATCACATTCCCCCCAGTGCCACACCACACTCCCCACAGTGCCACACCACATTCCCCACAGTACCACACTTCCAACAGTACTACACCACACTCCCCTAGTACCTCACTACACTCCCCACATTGCCAATCCACACTCCCCACAGTGCCACACCACACTTATCACAGTGTCACACAACACTCCCCACCTTACCACACCACACTCCCCAAGGTGACACGCCACACTTCCCACAGTACCACACCACACTCCAAATAGTACCACACTACACTCGACACAGTGCCACAAAACACTCCCCACAGTGCCACTCCTCACTCCCCACAGCACACTGCCCACAGTGCCACACCACACTTCCAACAGAACCACCCCACACTTCCCACCGTACCACACCACACTCCCCACAGTGCCACACCACATTCCACACAGTACCACATCACACTCCCCACAGTACCACACCACACTCCCCATAGTACCTCACTACACTCCCCACAGTGCCACACCACACTCCCTACAGTGCCACGCCTCACTCCCCACAGTGCCACACCACACTTCCCACACCACACTCCACACAGTGTCAAATCACACTCCCCACAGTACCACACCACATTCCCCACAGTGCCACATCACATTCCCCACAGTGCCACATCACATTCCCCACAGTTGCCACACCATACTCCCCACAGTGTCACACCACACTATCCACAGTGCCACACAACACTCCCCGCAGTGCCACACCACACTCCCCACAATGCCACATCACATTCCCCACAGTGCCACACCACACTCCCCACAGTGCCACACCACATTCCCCACAGTACCACACTCCCCACAGTACCACACCACACTCCCCACAGTGCCACACCACACTCCCCACAGTGCCACGCCTCACTCCCCACAGTACCACATCACACTCCCCACAGTACCACATCACACTCCCCACAGTACCACACCACACTCCCAACACTGTCTCCACACTGGATTTCATATACATATGTAAAATCTCTACTTCATGAATGTGTGTAGCATTTGAAGTTGGAATGTAGCATTTCAAGTTGGAATTTAGCATTTGAAGTTGGAATGTAGCATTTCAAGTTGGAAATTAGCATTTTAAGTTGGAATGTAGCATTTCAAGTTGGAATGTGTTAGTGAGAGCTAATATTTTGATAATGATGTTGAAAGCGCAGGTGGCTTGAAGTTGAGGGAAAACTAATAGAAATATACAGACGCCACCTGTTTCCTCTTCATCTTAAAATCCACAGAATATTATTGACATTGTGCTCGAAAGATGATGCGTGCAGAACCTGGGCAATGATCACAGTAAAGATATTATAAACCTTAAAAAATAATCGGTATAATCAATTAGCTCTTAGTAATATTATTACACGTTCATTTAAGCCATCATATAATAAGGCTACCACACATAAAATTATTTTACTTTACAAAACGTGATTTATCCCTTTGTCAACTTAGTAACTCGCCAGACAATCTAATTATCTTCTGAAACCTGTAATCAATATTATTACCTCTGAGATTATATTGTCCCTCCCTCCCTCTAATCTCATATCCAATTTTTCATTACATATTTTTTTTGTTATCCTTATCACCTTACTTTTTCCTACGTTCACTTTCAATTTTCTTCGTTTACATAACCTACCAAATTCATCCACCAACCTCTGTAACTTCTCTTCAGAATCCCCCAAAAGCACAGTGTCATCAGCAAAGAGAAACTGTGACAACTCCCACTTTGTGTTAAGTCTCTTTATCTATTAACCCCACACCTCTTGCCAACACCCGAGCATTCACTTCTCTTACAACCCCATCTATAAATATATTGAACAACCACGGTGACATCATGCATCCTTGTCTAAGGCCTACTTTTACTGGGAAATAATCTCCCTCTCTCCTACATACTTTAACCTAAGCATCACTATCCTCGTAAAAACTCTTCACTGCTTTCAGTAACTTACCTCCTATTCCATACATTTTCAACATCTACCACGTTGCTACCCTATCTACCATATCATACGCCTTTTCCAAATTCATATATGTAATAAAAACCTCTTTACCCTTATCTAAATACTGTTCACTTTTATGTTTCACTGAAAACACTTGGTCTACACACCCCCTACCCTTTCTAAAACCTTCTTGTTCATCTGCTATTCTGCTCTCCGTCTTACTCTTAATTCTTTCTATGATAACTCTGCTTTACACTTTACCAGGTATACTCAGCAGGCTTATTTCCCTATAATTTATACACTCTCTTTTGTCCCCTTTGCCTTTATACAAAGGGTCTATGCACGCCCTCTGCCAGTCCCTAGCTACCTTCCCCTCTTCCATACATATTAAATAAAAGCACCAAACACTCCAAAACTATATCCCCACCTGCTTTTAATATTACTGTCTTTATTCCATCAAATCCATTTGCTTTACCCCATCTCATTCTGTCTACTGCTTCACGCTCCTCCACCACACTCACAACTGGTTCTTCCTCACTCCTACAAAATTTTATACCTCCCTGCCCAATGCACGAAATCAGTTTCTCTATCTTCATCAACATTCAACAATTCCTCAAAATGAAGTGGATTTAACAGCAGATGGGTCTATGAAAGACGAGGCGAATCATAGAATTGATGAGGGGAAAAAGGTGAGTAGTGTACTGAGGAGTCTGTGAAGACAAAGAACGTTATCCATGGAAGCAAAGAGGGGAATGTATGAGAGTATAGTTATACCAATGCTCTAGTATGGGCGTGGAGCATGGGTGGTGAATGTTGCAATAAGGAGAAGGCTGAAGGCAGTGGAGATATCATGTCTGAGGGCAATTTGCTTTGTGAATATAGTGCAGAGAATCCGTAGTTTGGAAATTAGGAGGTGTGGGATTACTAAAAGTATTATCCAGAGGGCTAAGTAGGGGTTGTTGAGGTGGTTTGGACATTTAGAGAGAATGGAACAAAATATAATAACTTGGAGAGGGTATAAAGCTGTAGGGGAAGGAAGGTGGGGTAGGGGTCGGCATTCGTAAGGTTGGAGGGAGGGGGTAAAGAAGGTTTTTTGTGCGAGGGGATTGGACTTATAGCAAGCGTGTTAGATAGGAGTGAGTGGAGACGAATAGTTTTTATGACTTGACGTGCTGTTGGAACATGAGCAAGGTCACATTTATGAAGGGATTCAGGGAAACCGGCAGGCCGGACTCGAGTCCTGGAGATGGGAAGTACAGTGCCAGCACTGTGAAGGAGGGGTGCTGATGTTGTAGTTTTTAACTGTAGTGTGAGCCCGCCTCTGGCAAGACAATGATGGAGTGAATGATGATGAAAGTGTTTCTTTTTTTTCGGGTCACCACGTCTTTTAGGGAAACGGCTGATGTGTTAATAAAAAAAAAAAATTATATTGTCATACAAACTATCTCAAAAATAAAATACACTGCATTTTTTTCAGTCAATGTCAATGAGTAGTTTATCGCCGCTTTATTCCTGTTGCTGTGAGGGAGTTTGTGCCACTCTTTTGCAATGAAATAAAAATCTCCACACTATTTATGTAATCTTTTTAATCTACCTACTATTACCACCTACTGCGTGTTAATTTTAACGTAATATGATAATATTCTAAATAAAATTTTAATGAATAATTCATTGTAACATATTTTTGGCTGACAATACTAACTTAATGGTTATAATTATAACCATGATTTTTGTAGGGATGGACCGGTAAGCCAGCGGAAGGCTTCGGTCAGATGACCAACAGCTCCAGCTGCGGGTCATCATATGACTAAGATCCTCGTCAGGAAACACTAGGCCTGCTTCCTGACACACCTTATACCTAATTATGTCAACACGAAAGCAAAATTTGTATAATTTTGTTTTAGGAAAAAAAATAATTATTAATGATGGCAAAAATAAATAAATAAATAAACACACAAATTATATATATAATATATATATATATATATATATATATATATATATATATATATATATATATATATATATATATATATATATATAAAATAATATAAAATATAAATTGCATTTGAACCACTATGAAAGAATAGAAGAATTCCAAGGCTTTCGAGACTACCTCACATTATCAGGAACTATAACAGGACAACATGACAAGAAGACTTGTAAGGGCAGACTAACTAAGAATAGCGACTAACAAACTACTCCTCAAGAAGGTAACATCGCACGACTTTGAAAGGAAATATAAAAAGGACTGAAACTCTTCCAAAATAAAGCATCCAATTTATATTAAATTCTTCCAAATTTTATAATTATAAATGAATAATTATATCAAAATAAATATTATATTATTTATAAATGTATATATATATATATATATATATATATATATATATATATATATATATATATATATATATATATATATATATATATATATATATATATATATATAATATATATATGTTATATATATATATATATATATATATATATATATATATATATATATATATATATATATATATATATATATATATATATATATATATGTATATATATATATATATATATATATATATATATATATATATATATATATATATATATATTGAACGATTCCTTGTTAAGGTAACGGAACGCTAATCTTAGGTTTGCCAGTCGCCCATATGCTGCCGCAGTTATCTGCTTGATGTGTGCCTCCGGAGACGTGCTTGGCGTTATACTCACCCCAAGGTCTTTCTCCTTTGCCGAGGTTTGTAGCCTTTGTCCGCCTAGCCTGTACTCTGTCAGCGGTCTTCTTTGCTCTTCTCCGATCTTCATGACTTTGCATTTGGTGGGATTGAATTCGAGAAGCCAGTTGCTAGACCAGATGTCAAGCTTGTCCAGGTCTGTTTGAAGTCCTGCTTGGTCCTCTTCCGATGTGATTCTCCTCATTAATTTCACATCATCTGCGAGCAGAGACACCTCTGAGTCTATCCCGTCTGTCATGTCATTTACATATACCAATAATAACACTGGTCTTAGGACTGACCCCTGCGGTACACCGCTCGTCACAATTCTAGTAGGTTTGTTACACAGGATTTGCCTTCCCGGAATCCGTGCTGTCTGGTGTTAATTATCCTGTTCAGCTCGAGGTGCTCCACCATTCTTTTCCTGATGATTTTCTCCAGGACTTTGCACACTATACATGTAAGTGACACCGGTCTATAGTTTAGTGCCTCTTTTCTGTCTCCTTTTTTAAAGATGGGGACTACGTTGGCCTTCTTCCATACCTCAGGTAGCTGCCCAGTTTCAAGGGATGTGTTGAATATTATGGTAAGTGGCACACTCAGTACCTCAGCTCATTCCCGAAGAACCCACGGGGAGATATGTTATGTTAAGTTGTTCTTATGTTAAGTTGTTCTTATCTATGTTAAGTTGTTCTTATGAATGTGAAGGACCTGCCTAGTATGGGCCAACAGGCCTGCTGCAGTGTTCCTCCTTTCTTATGTTCTTATGTTCTTATTCTATTATATTTCTCTCAACCATGGACTTGCTTGATACAACCTTCTCAGCATTTTGAAAATCAATTGGATGGTTAAAATCTCTCACATGAATAAATAGAGCATTAAATCTTGTCCAGTTCTAATGCTATATTTATGTTGTTTTAATCTTAGTTCAAGACTTTTACCAGTTTGACCAAAATAAACTTTATCGCATATTTTACAGGGAATCTTATAGACACATCCGTCAGCATTTGGGGAATTTTTATCAAAAGTCTTTTACTGTATCAAGATTTTTAAATACAACTTTGATATTAAAATTCTTAAGAAAGGAAGCATATCAACCAGTTTTCATGGTAAGGGAGAACCAACATATTTTGGTTGAATAAGGTTGGTTGTCCCTTTTGGATTGTAAAGTATTCTAGCTATTTTAAAGATTTATCAATTATGTTTCTTGGGTATTTTAAATCATTAGCTATTTCATAAATTTTAGAGATTTCTTCATCTATGAACTCTGGACTACAAATCGTAAAGCTCTCAAAAACATTGAAGAAAAACCGACACTTTAACTCTATCTTGATGTGAAGAGTAATAGTGTACATAGGAACAATTATTACTCTTCACATCAAGATAGAGTTAAAGTGTCGGTTTTTCTTCAATGTTTTTGAGAGCTTTACGTATTTGTAGTCCAGAGTTCATAGATGAAGAAATCTCTAAAATTTATGAAATAGCTAATGATTTAAAATACCCAAGAAACATAATTGATAAATCTTTTAAAATAGCTAGGAATACTTTTTACAATCCAAAAGGGACAACCAACCTTATTCAACCAAAATATGTTGGTTCTCCTTACCATGAAAACTTGGTTGATATGCCTTCCTTTCTTAAGAATTTTAATATCAAAGTTGTATTTAAAAATCTTGATACAGTAAAAAGACTTTTGATAAAAATTCCCCAAAATGCTGACGGATGTGTCTATAAGATTCCCTGTAAAATATGCGATAAAGTTTATTTTGGTCAAACTGGTAAAAGTCTTGAACTAAGATTAAAACAACATAAATATAGCATTAGAACTGGACAAGATTCTAATGCTCTATTTATTCATGTGAGAGATTTTAACCATCCAATTGATTTTCAAATGCTGAGAAGGTTGTATCAAGCAAGTCCATGGTTGAGAGAAATATAATAGAATCATGTTTCATTAAAAGCAGTTTTGAAAATAATATGAATATTTCTTTTGGTTTATATAAATTGGATTCATTTATAATTAATAAAATTTGGGAAGAATTTAATAATAAATTGGACTAATCTTAATTCTTGGGAAGAGTTTCAGGTCCTTTCTTATTTTCCTCTTCACAGAGTCGTGCGATGTTACGCTACTGTGAGGTGTAGTATTTGTTAGTGTGATGTGACTGTGAGGTGTAGTCTCGCCCCTTATATAAGCCCTTCTTGTCATGTTTCCTGTTATAGTTCCTTGATAATGTGAGTAGTCACGAAAGCGCTTGGAATTCTTCTATTTTTTCATAGTGGTTTTCTTGCATATTTTGATATCACCTGTTTACTGTGATCTTTTGCATATATATATATATATATATATATATATATATATATATATATATATATATATATATATATATATATATATATATATATATATATATATATATATATATATATATATATATATATATATATATATATAAAGATTTAAGAGATACATTGGTGATATAAAGATGGCATATACAGTACACGAGGAGTGAGAGATACAGAGATACATGTCTAGTACATATTGTTATGTGTTTGTCACTGATTATAATGCGAAAATCTCATCCAGCTCCTCAGAGCTGGGACGCGTGCCAAAATACAGCAGCGCTGAGTCGCTGGAACAGAAAACTAGCTGCCCTGGGATCCCTAGTTACCCTGTTGAGTCTTTTGCCCAGATCCTTGAGGAACTTAGATGCACTCTTTCCCCATGAGCCAAGGGCCTCCGAGCCTATGGGAACAAACATATAATGATGGGCAAGTTCTCCATATTTTCTCGACTTTTGGGACTCTCTGAAGCTGCCAGCTGCCCTTCCTTCCTCCCTGGTGTATTTTATATAGGTATCAGCCAAGGTAGATGCACATGTGTAGTCCCACACCACCTGCTTGCCATCTGTCCAGGCCTGAAGGGTGATACCATCTGGATGCTTTTGGCTGCCATCATAACTGCATAGTTAGGGTGGCTCCCTTACTGCTGGGCATCCGGCTGTTGTGAGGCTCCTCTTGATAATGTTATTAACCTCTTCATGTCTTGCAATCTTTCCCTCGGATTTACGATACACAAGACCATGGTACCCGAATCGGTCTGCTGCTTCACTGCCACAAATACACCTGTGTTCGGCGTCATCAGGAGCTTTGCATTGTTGCAAGAGAGCAACTAAACCAGGGAGAGAGTTCTCAGAGTAGCGTAGTGCGGATGTGTCACCGGCCACGGTTACGCTAAGGGTTACCCTAAGGGTATATATATATATATATATATATATATGTGTGTGTGTGTGTGTGTGTGTGTGTGTGTGTGTGTGTGTGTGTGTGTGTGTGTGTCTAGAAAAACGTGACATTCTTTTACGAAACAAATAAACGTAATCTTAATTACCCAGAGAAGCTGAGATAGCTCATACACTTTAGTATATGAGCAAAATATTTTCCTTCTTCAAGATCTATAATCTTAGGCTCGTAAAGCCTCATCAGTGACCTAAATTACCCTAATTCAGAGCAACTCGATTTATTCTATGTTATTGCTGCTCAGGCGCGTAATGAAGCGCCATTTCGACGCAAATGAGTGAAATTTTACAATAAAAGTGATATTGGAATTTGCTAAGGATTTCGGAGTTAATTACCGTCGTATAAGGGAGGCTGAGGCAGATAAGATGTTGGAATGTATCTCAGGGTAGTTCATTACTCTCCTTATAGGGAGGCAACGTTGATCATACTGAGACAAGGTGGGCAAGAAAGACCCACCAACGTGCCGCGTCTTAAACGACCGTTTAAAAGGGAAATAAAAGAGATTGGTGGTTCAAAGGTTATGTGTAGCAGTCGTTGAACGAAGCAAAAACTAGAATTACAGGAAAACGAGCAGTCGAATATATATGGAAAACTGCACACAGCAGAGGCAATAAAGCGGTTTTTCATGTGTAGTCTGATAATGGACTTGGAAATGCAGCAAGTCGTTTATTCTATATCACCTGATATTACTTCTCGACGAGTAAGGATGTACTTATAACGCATTGATGACTAACGATGTGAGTTATAACGCACTGGTGACTAACGATGTTCTTTATAACGTGATGTGTTGACACACGTCTACATTCGTTATAAGTGTTAATGCGTAAAGACGTTCGTTATAACGTATTGACGTGTCGCTTGCTGATTAGTTGGTGGTTAACATCATGTACAGTGTTTGTATGTGGTTCAGACGACCGCAGCCTTTCTTGTGAATTTGTGTTCTCTGTAAATTGTGTTTACTGGGTTTGAAACTCTTTTTCCTGACCCGCCAGGATTTTGTGTGTTAGTTACCATTTTGTCCTAGGCACATGTCGATTAGACACTAGGCCTGTTGTGTGTATGTGTGTGTGTGTGTGTGAGAGAGAGAGAGAGAGAGAGAGAGAGAGAGAGAGAGAGAGAGAGAGAGAGAGAGAGAGAGAGAGAGAGAGAGAGAGAGAGAGAGAGAGAGAGAGAGAGAAGAGAGAGAGAGAGAGAGAGAGAGAGAGAGAAAGCGCACTCGTATTTTTCTAATTTTATCTCTTGGGTTCACCTCTTAAACTTTCTATTAACTTGGGTGCTCAACCTTTGTCGTCTTTATTATTCACGAGTTGATCTGATTTAGCATGCAGTATATCTTCCTGAGTTCGTTCCATTCTAATGTCATTTTAATGCAGTGAATATATTACATGGTGTCTCAACGATTCAATTGTATGCAGAATGAAGAAACCGCAGGAACAATATGCAGGCTGGACAGTGTACAGGGACACTGTATAGGCTGGACAATCTACCTTTGTCCACCCTAACTAAGCCTGAGTATATTTTATGAGCCCTGGTGATAATATCTCTTCTTATTTTCCGATGTTATGTTCATGTTGACTAGTATTTTGAAGGATTTCTTGCTCATTTTGTTAAAGGTTACTTTTAGGTTCGTGAGTAGGCTAATGTTGCGTACTCTGACTGGTCCCTCACAAGTCATGTACTTGGTTTGTTTTTATTGAAGTTCTTACTGTAACCTGACGTTCATGCATTGCTGCGACTAATGTTTGTGTGGGCTAGCTTTTGTGTAGGTGAAGTACCTACTGACCTGACGTTCTCCCACATGTAATGATGTGAGAAGGTGACATACCTACTGACCTGACGTTCTCCAACATGTAATGATGTGAGAGGGTGAGGTACCTATTGACCTGACGTTCTCCAACATGCAGTGACCTGAAAGGGAGAGGTACCTATTGACCTGACGTTCTCCAACATGTAGTGACCTATTACTGGTGAACAGACTGACATTGTTTTTGTTCTTGATTTTGTTTTTGTCAGTGAATACTGCTATTGTGTCTGTGTAGGAGTGTGTGTGTACTCACCTAATTGTGGTTGCAGGGGTCGAGACTGTGTGTGTGTGTACTCACCTAGTTGTGGTTGCAGGGGTCGAGTCATAGCTCCTGTACTCACCTAATTGTACTCACCTAATTGTGGTTGCAGGGGTCGAGACTCAGCTCCTGGCCCCTCCTCTTCGCTGTCCGCTACTGGGTCTCTGCTCTCCCTGCTCCATGAGCTTTATCATACCTCGTCTTAAAACTGTGTATTGTTCCTGCCTCCACTATATCTTTCTCTAGACTATTCCACTTCCTAACTACTCTATGGGTGAAGAAGTGCTTCCTAACATCCCTTTGACTCATCTGAGTCTTCAGCTTCCAGTTGTGTCCCCTTGTTTCTGTGTTCCCTCTCTGGAACATCTTGTCACTATCTACATTGTCAATTCCCCGCAGTATTTTGTATGTCGTTATCATGTCTCCTCTAACCCTTCTGTCCTCAAGTGTTGTTAGTCCTATTTCCCTCAACCTTTTCTTCATAGGGCAGTCCCCTGAGTTGTGGAACTAGCCTTGTCGCAAACTTTTGCACTTTCTCTAATTTCTTGACATGCTTAACCAGGTGTGTGTTCCAGACTGATGCTGCATACTCTAGTATGGGCCTGACGTACACGGTGTACAGTGTCTTGAACGATTCCTTGTTAAGGTAACGGAACGCTAATCTTAGGTTTGCCAGTCGCCCATATGCTGCCGCGGTTATCTGGTTGATGTGTGTTTCCGGAGACGTGCTTGGCGTTATACTCACTCCAAGGTCTTTCTCCTTTGGTGAGATTTGTGTGTGTGTGTGTGTGTGTGTATGTGTGTATGTGTGTGTATGTGTCTGTGTGTGAGTGAGTGAGTGAGTGAGTGAGTGAGTGAGTGAGTGAGTGAGTGCGTGTACTCACCTAATTGTACTCACCTAATTGTGGTTGCAGGGGTCGAGACTCAGTTCCTGGCCCCGTCTCTTCGCTGTCCGCTACTGGGACTCTGCTCTCCCTGCTCCATGAGCTTTATCATACCTTGTCTTAAAACTATGTATGGTTCCCGCCTCCACTATATCTTTCTCTAGACTATTCCACTTCCTAACTACTCTATGGCTGAAGAAGTGCTTCCTAACATCCCTTTGACTCATCTGAGTCTTCAGATTCCAGTTGTGTCCCCTTGTTTCTGTGTTCCCTCTCTTGAACATCTTGTCACTATCTACTTTGTCAATTCCCCGCAGTATTTTGTATGTCGTTATCATGTCTCCTCTAACCCTTCTGTCCTCCAGTGTTGTTAGTCCTATTTCCCTCAACCTTTCTTCATAGGGCAGACCCCTGAGCTGTGGAACTAGCCTTGTCGCAAACCTTTGCACTTTCTCTAATTTCTTAACATGCTTGACCAGGTGTGGGTTCCAGACTGGTGCTGTGTGTGTGTACTCACCTATATGTACTCATCTATATGTGCTTGCAGGGGTCGAGTCATAGCTCCTGGACCCGCCTCTTCACTGGTCGACACTAATTCACTCTCTCTCTGATCCATGAGCTTCATCATACCTCTTCTTAAAGCTATGTATGGAACTTGCTTCCACTACTTCACTCTCCAGATTATTCCACTTCTTGACAACTTTAAGGCTAAAGAAATACTTCTTAACATCCCTATGATTCATCTAGATTTTTCAGCTTCCAATTGTGGCCCCTTGTTCCTGTATCCCATCTCCGAAACATTCGAGCCCTGTCCACCTTGTCAATTACTTTCAGTATTTTATACGTTGTTATCATGTCTTCCCTGACCCTCCTGTCCTCCAGTGTCGTCAGACCGATTTCCCTCAACCTTTCTTCGTAGGGCATTCCCCTTAGCTCTGGAACTACCCTTGTTGCAAACCTTTGCACTTTCTCTAATTTCTTGACGTGCTTGACCAGGTGGGGGTTCCAAACTGTGATGCATACTCCAGTATGGGCCTGACGTACACGGTGTACAGAGTCTTGAACGATTCCTTACTGAGATAACGGAACACTATTCTCAGGTTTGTCAGGTGTGTGTATGCATGTATGTGTGTGTGTGTGTGTATGTGTGTGTGTTTGTGTGTGTGTGTGGGATGCATTCATGTGTGTGCTTGTGTGGTTTGAATGCACGTGAGTGTGCTTGTGTCTGATGTATGCACATTTGTGTGCTTGTGTCCGATGTATCCACGTGTGTGTGCTTGTGGGGGATTTATGCACATGAATGTGCCAGAGAGGTGCATGCACATGATGTGCTGGGATGAGCTAAAGACACGTGAGTGTACTTGTTTGGGATGCACTCACCTATATATATATATATATATATATATATATATATATATATATATATATATATATATATATATATATATATATATATATATATATATATGTGTGTGTGTGTGTGTGTGTGTGTGTGTGTGTGTGTGTGTGTGTGTGTGTGTGTGTGTGTGTGTGTATGTAGTCGTCAACATGTAGTTGTCAGTGTCGTGGCTTAGCTCCTGGCATTTCTACTGGGTCTTCTCTATCCTGGGTGCGTGAGCTCTCTCACACTGTACCTGTTGTTAAAATTATCTTTGGGTCCCTGTCTCTACCACTTCGGTATTTAGGTTGCTCAACTTCCTGACCACTCTAATGCTAAAGAAGTATTTCCTAACATCCTTGTGACTCATTTATGTTATTAACTTACAGTGTACCAAGTTCTCACCTCTCAAGAGGTCTGTCCACGTCAACACTTTTAATTTTACTCACTATTTTCTTATTTGTTTTTATGTCATCCCTGGTCCTTGTGTTCTCTTGGGACATCAGGTTTAGTTCGTCTAGTCCTCATAGCTCATACTTCTTAGTTCCAGGACTAGTCTCACTGAGAACCTCTTTTTCCACATTCTTATTATGCTTTATCTGGTGTGGATTCCATACTGGTTCGTGAAAGCTAACGTTAGATTTACCAGACATGCGTTAGCTGTGAATGTTATTTGGTTGAAGTGTGCCTGAGGTGATATGGTTCGAACAATGATCCTTCTTCTTGAGAGAGATCTGCAGCCCTTGTCCCCCAATCCGGTACTCTTTTTCTGGTCTTCTTCGCTCTTTCCCAATTTTCATATCTTTGAATTTTCCTGGGGTTAAATTCTAATAGCCACATATCAGACCAATCCTGCAGATTGTCTAGTGCCGTATGCACGACAGTGTGCATACAGATGTATACACACACTCGTGTGCATACATGTGTATGCACTTGATGGTGTATGTATTTGAGGTAGCTATATGTTGGTGCATACTTGGGCGAGCTGTCAGTGTGCTTGTGTGGCTGTATTCATATGAGGGACTTTGTTTTGGCTGTATGCACGTGAGTATGCTTGTGAGGTCTGTATGCTCCAGTGAGTTCATTTATCTTTGCGTGTCTGCGTGCGTGCATATGCTCATATATGCGTGACTGTGCTTAGACGCAATTATTTAGTTTTTAGGTTTAGGGTGAATCGAATGCACGGGGGTCATTAAACCTGAAGTCCAGATTGGAAGTCACAACCTCTAATATAATTGCACTTACGGAGAAGAAAAAAGGTAAAGAGAGGAAATGAAGCAGCAGCAGCAGCATTAATAGAACTGCAGTAGCAGTACTTATAATATAAACTATATATTGCATATACTTGAGATGTTATATATCCGTACGAACTTCAGTACCTGTGTAAATGTACATGTTATATTTTTTTATGATAAATATAAAGGTTCAGAATGTATTTGCAATTTTTTTACTCTCTCTCTCTCTATATATATATATATATATTACAGAGTTCTGTCTATCTTTTATACCCTATTAAATGATATGCATTAGCAGACCTTTAGTGTTTCGTAGTGTGGGTAGAAGACACCACAGGTATGTTGAAAATTAAAATACCGAAAAGTTGATGAATAAGACACATGTGCAACAGGTGGGTATCTTTATTGTTGATACGTTTCGAATACAAATGCGTAGGATGCCTCTGTATTTGACTGAAGAAGTCTACTTTGTAGGCGAAACTTTTCAACAATAATGATCCCCAACAATCTTAAGATTGTTTTGGCTAAATAATTGTTTTTCCCCCTTGCTATCGAAACTCTATGTCTCCAGTTTTAAGTGACTTTATTATATATTTAATTAGCTATCTTTTGCAAGAACTGCTCATTACTCGTCCATCATAACGTGAAGGAAGGAAGCAGCGAACATTAAGTCGGTAATATCTTCATTACAGTGATTGCACAAGAATAGAGATTCGCTCATCATGTGTCGGAAATTCAAACTTAAATTTAGACGCGCATTTCCCAAGTTTCGCTAAATACAGGGTTATCACTCATCCACGAGAAGCAAAGCATCGGCACAAGGAAGTCAAGACTATAATACCAAGTTAAAACTGCAGTCGAAATTCACAGTCATGAGGCTGGCCGTCAGACACTTCCTAAACGGAAATTACTGCAAACCTAGTCGTCACGCATTGGGATATGATCAAGGTTAATATTATCATCTGTCACTCACTCTTGGGATACTTAGCAGAACTACAAGTATTAAACTACTTCCTCTGTATTAAAAGTGGCCAATATCGTAGAAACACTAGATTTAAGCAACCTGTTAGGCTATTCGTATCAATTTAAATTTATATTTTCTGCATAAAATAAAAAAAATAAAAGATCTACAGTTTTTGAGAAATATTTAATATGAAAATATAATGATGAAGTTGGGAAAATGGACCAAATAATATCCATAAACCAAGATTACCAAAAGAATCTCCACTGTTCCGAAATATTTTTATTATTTATTTTATCTTTCTTGTGAAGGAGTGTAAAAGCTATGTAAGAATAAAACGAGGGTGCAGAATATTACCTAGTAGGAAATGTCTAATAATGAACAGAAGGAAAAGGAAGAGTGAAAATTGTTTATGAAGAAAAAGAGAATATGTCGAGTCCCGTAAAGCAACAGGATTTTTTTTTTTTTTTGAATAAGAACAATCCATCAACTGTGTTCTTACAAGATCAAAATTATTGCAATCAACCCACAAAAAGAGTTAGAAAGAAATTTGTGATTTGAGAAAATCAGTTCGTCTCTATATCAAGCAGGACAATACCTTTGGTTTTATTCATAATTTTAATCGGTAATTTCAATGACAATGAGTTTTAAGCAGGCGTATACAACAAACACAGTGATGATAAAATTTGGGACAATTGCAATTAGTTTTCTTTTGTAGTTATAACGTGGTTTTTGCAACACTTACAACAACAGTAGGCCTCCTTCAGTGCTCCCTCTTTCTTATGTTCTTAACAAAGTGGGGAGATACATCATTGTTACAAGAGTCACATTGCAAATACAATAAAGCTAATTGAATAAGCAGTCAAAAGCTATATACTCTTACTTAGGTTACTGACGGTCCAAATAATCCCTGTATTGTGTATAAATGGTATATAAATTCAAGATTCGCAGAAGTTACACATGTGTCTAAGTCATGTTATCGGTACTGTATACCACTTAAATATAACGTGACACAGCAGCTTCATGGAATCTTGGTACAGAGGACATCTCCACGACCTACTTGCTTGCTCCTGACTGAAATCTTGGGCATGGCTTACTTCCTCAGGAAAATCCCGCCTACCAGTGACAATACCCTCGTTTACTGCTTCTCACATGACGCCAGTGTATAAACACCAGTCTTCCTGCCTGTGCTTCAGATTCTTCAAGGCCCATCACCTGCTCCTAGGCTCAGCCACTGATTATCTCGTCTTCCACTGTCATCTATATGTATTTCTACAGTCTTCTGATTACGTCCATGTATTATATTGATAAAGCCACTGGATGGCGAAATATCTACAAAGTAAAGATATCCAGATGTTGCACATATGGCAGTTCAATGCTGCTGCAGCAGCAACAACATAATTTATGGGTTATGTATGTCAGGTTGCTTTCTTATGCCGAACCAAATTACTAGAGGAAAGGAGTCCACCTTAATAGATGTAAAAAATCCTTGTAGTTTACCTGTCTGACAATACTGCTGGTTAGAGTCTTAATAAAAGGATACTCAAGAAATTTCTCTTTTACATCTTCATTGTACAAAAATCGTTTACTCTTATAAGACCACATACACGTGATGTGACTAGTTATTATGTTTTCCCCATTATAATAACACCAAGCAATGTAGAGATAATTAACTTGTTATTTTCTTGATCTAGTAATTGTATTTACTTTTATGCATTGTCGAGGAAAAGGTGAATAAATAGTCCAATTATTTTTTCAGGCCTTTATTTGTTATTACTAAGTGTGAATGTTTTTAATAAGGTCATGATCACAAGCAACACAAATAGTTTTTATTGATATTAATTATTCGCATTATTTCAACCATTGGATTTTCATTTTAAAGATATATTTTTGTTACGTTTAATATTTTTTTACTTTAGGATCAAATTAATTTAGATAACAAATCATTAATAAGCAACACACTGACAACACATCTCTGTAAACACAAGAAATACTTATTTTGGTGCACTGTTCAACCCATACTATTTTAGCGCTTGTTTGTTTTAATTAATAACTCATTTTCTTGCAAAATGTATATTGACGAGTGTGTTGGCGAGTTCAACAGCATGAGCGAGTGCTGTGTGAACAAGTGCTGTGTGAACAAGTGCAGTGGGGACAAGTGCTGTGTGGACAAGTGCTGTGTAAACAAGTGCAGTGTGGACAAGTGCTGTGTGGAAAAGTGCAGTGGGGACAAGTGCTGTGTGGACAAGTGCAGTGGGGACAAGTGCTGTGTGGACAAGTGCTCTGTGGTCAAGTGCTGTGTGAACAAGTGCAGTGTGGACAAGTGCAGTGTGGACAAGTGCAGTGGGGACAAGTACAATGGGGACAAGTGCAGTGTGAACAAGTGCTGTGGGGACAAGTGCAGTGTGGACAAGTGCTGTGTGGATAAGTGCAGTGGGGACAAGTGCAGTGTGGACAAGTGCTGTGTGGATAAGTGCTATGTGAACAAGTGCAGTGTGGTCAAGTGCTGTGTGAACAAGTGCTGTGTGAACAAGTGCAGTGTGGACAAGTGCTGTGTGGACAAGTGCTGTGTGAACAAGTGCAGTGTCGACAAGTGCAGTGTGGACAAGTGCTGTGTGAACAAGTGCAGTGTCGACAAGTGCAGTGTGGACAAGTGCTGTGTGAACAAGTGCTGTGTGAACAAGTGCAGTGTGGACAAGTGCTGTGTGAACAAGTGCTGTGTGAACAAGTGCAGTGTGGACAAGTGCTGTGTGGACAAGTGCTGTGTGAACAAGTGCAGTGTGGACAAGTGCAGTGGAGACAAGTGCAGTGGGGACAAGTGCAGTTTGGGCAAGTGCAGTGTTGCACTGTGTGCTTCATTTAGTTTTAATTTCTTTAACTTATAACTGCTTTTCCTTTTCTGTCTTTCCCATTGTTATTTTGGACTTATATATATATATATATATATATATATATATATATATATATATATATATATATATATATGATATATATATATATATATATATATATATATTTTATATATGATATATATATATATATATATATATAATATATATAGTATATGTATATAGTATATATATATATATATATATATATATATATGTATATATGTATATATGTATATATATATATATATATATATATATATATATATATATAATATATATATATTATATAATATGTATATATATAATATATATATATATATATATATATATATATATATATATATATATATATATATATATATATATATATATATATATATATATATATATATATAAAAGACTCGGCAGACGATGCAATGTTCCACCAATGAAAAGCAGGGCCGCCACTAGCACGATGAGAGACAACACAATAAGTGTCAGCGGCCCAAGACAGTTCAACTGCCTCCCAGTATACATACGGGGGATTGCCAATAGACCCCTGGCTGTCTTCAAGCAGGCACTGGACAAGCACCTAAAGTCAGCACCTGACCAGCCGGGCTGTGGGTCGTACGTTGGTTTGCGTGCGGCCAACAGTGACAGCCTGGTTGATCAGATTCTGATTCACCATGAGGCCTGGTCACAGACCGGACCTCCGAAACCCTCTTCAGGTAATATATATATATATATATATATATATATATATATATATATATATATATATATGCAAAAAGATCACAGTAAACAGGTGATATCAAAATATGCAAAACAACCACTATGAAAAAATAGAAGAATTCCAAGCGCTTTCGTGACTACTCACATTATCAAGGAACTATAAAAGGAAACGTGAGAAGAAGGCTTATAAAGAGGCAGAATACACCTCACAGTCACATCACACTAGTGTGATGTGACTGTGAGTGTATTCTGCCTCTTTATAGCCTCTTCTCACGTTTCCTTTATAGTTCCTTGATAATGTGAGTATCACGAAAGGCTGCTGATTTATATTTTATATATATATATATATATATATATATATATATATATATATATATATATATATATATATATATATATATATATATATATATATATATATATATATTATTATTACTATAAGAGTCTTTCTACCATCATCAATACATTATCGATACAAAAACTTCCATTGACGGGAATTCTATATATTTATACAAAATAATTCGCAATCACTTTAGTTGCTTTATCATTTCATCCGCATTTAGCACACACAATTCATGAACTCTTTCAGTTTATAATCCACTAGTTAGCACTAGCCTCCTCGTGCTGGTACCGCATGTTGATAATAGTTACTTGTGTGTGTGATGGATTGAGGTTAAAATAAACCAGGAACAACACCGCACTGCTACCTGATTATCGTCCAGTATGAATTGGAACTCATCCACTAACCTCATTAAACTGATGTTTTGCTGTTGTGGGAATAAGACTCAGTTAAGGAGACTTCGTTACGGCTGGTTTCTTCAGTCTCACTGAGGACTGGAAGCCACCTGTGGCAACACGTCCCCAACAATGTCTAAAGTATACATTTTTTTTTAGCGTTTTGGTGACCCGAAAAAGAAGAAATGAAAGAAAGAAGTGAAAGTCTTCTTTTTACATTCAGTAATTTACAAAGGAAATAGGGTTACTAACTCCTTGCTCCCGGCATTTTAGTCGCCTCTTACGACTCGTATGGCTTACGGAGGAAGGTATCTAACCCACTTCCCCAAATGCTTCTTATTCCTTCAGTCTGTCGTAATTAATATACCTGTATTTATATACTTCGCAGCTGAGCATTTGCAAGCTTAAGGAGCAAGTAATCCAATAAGAAAGAATACTAAACAATAAGCCACAATTCAGAGGCTGCAACAATTCACCAAAAATCAACAATTTGGAGAGGAAATTTTAGCAGACGTACCGAAACGTCATCGAAATTTTCCTTTGAACATGGCAAGAACACCGACTCAAAATTATAACAAAGTTGACAAAACAAAGAAGAAATACATTTCAACCTTGTTTACAAATTCTGTTTTAACCACAAATCACTCGGGAGACTCAAGTGTATTTCCTCAGCTGCAATGACCAGAGTACAAAAATAGACATAGAGTCAAATAGAAAGATTTTTTTGTGTGCCAGGACTTCTCTCAGCGCAGTGGCTGAGAGGTTTATGATCGGACATCCTCAGCGTTGCTTTACACATATTTACCCACACTTCTCTTGGATGTTTTTGTCGATCTTTTTTTTATTTGCCCATTTCCTTTATGGCATCATTCGTGGGTTGAAAAAATAGTCACCACTTGTCATACACAAACTTCATCTTTTACATTTTTCCGTCTCCGTGAACATTTTATACAGAGATTTTAGCTCGTCTTGGTGGGTTTTCAAAAGGATTTGTTTTTCTTTAATTTTCGTTATCCACATTTGTCACTTTTAAAGCCTTGTGATCATGTCTATAACTTTGTTAAGTAAAAGACTTTGTTCGATGTGTTGTCAATGATGAATTGGAAGTTAAAAATTCTCTCCTTCCCTAAGTATATATATATATATATATATATATATATATATATATATATATATATATATATACATGTGTGTGTGTGTGTGTGTGTATCAGTTAGAACACGGCCAATACTTTTAAAATATTAACATCGCATGTGTGATTAAAAATATCACAATTAACAATTTATAACGATTGTCAGGGTTTCACACACACACACACACACACACACACACACACACACACACACACACACACACACATATATATACACACACACTCACACACAACCACCAAATGCAAAGTCATGAAGGTTGGGGAAGCGCAAAGACCGTAGTCTAGGGGGCCAGAGACTACAAACCTCAGTCAAGGAAAAGGATCTTTGGGTGAGTATAACACCGAGCACATCTCCTGAGGCGCACATCAACCAAATAACTGCTGCAGCATACGGACGCCTGGCAAAACCTAAGAACAGCATTCCGACATCTTAATAAGGAGTCGTTCAGGACCCTGTACACTGTGTACGTTAGGCCCATATTGGAGTATGCAGCACCAGTTTGGAACCTACACGTAGCCAAGCACGTAAGGAAACTAGAGAAAGTGCAAAGGTTTGCAACAAGACTAGTACCAGAGCTAAGGGAAATGCCCGACGAGGAGAGGTTAAGGGAAATCAACCTGATGACGCTGGAGGACAGGAGAGATAGGGGGATATGATAACGATATATAAAATACTGAGAGGAATCGACAAGGTGGACAGAGACAGAATGTTCCAGAGATGGGACACAACATCAAGGGGTCACAGTTGGAAGCTGAAGACTCAGATGAATCACAGGGATGTTAGGAAGTATTTCTTCAGTCACAGAGTTGTCAGGAAGTGGTCGTTGAGGCTTCAACCATCTTTCGAACATCTATATAATTAAATCAGAGATAAATACTATCGCCATGTTGATAAATAAGACACTTGCACAACACTGGAAATCTTTGCGAGGCGTTACTCCCTCTCTAGGGCCTTTATTAATCTAATCATGAAGGCCACTGGTAGGCTAAATGAATCTCAAATAATGGTACCCCTTCCAAAAAATTATAAAGGCCAAAGTATTTTACTGAATAACGTCCTGGGATAATCACTCTAGAAAGTTTCTTTCGTCTTGGAGGAGGTAACTTAGAGTTCATGATATTAATAGTGGTGTTATTATTAGTAAGCGAAGATAAATTTCTTTAACGTGTACAGCAAATTACAGAACATTAATGATAAATTGTTCCGACAGTGATTACAGGTTAAAGTCAATTACGGATATGAGTACATTATTTTTTGAAGTTTGTTACAATAGATGACATGCGGATAGATAGTGCTGAATAAATATAGGTTACAACAGTTGTGATTACCCAGCCACATGAGTAAGAGCCAGTGATTAAAAGGTCGTGTAACCTAATAGCACAATTAGATCAAATCTTCATCTCCTTGCTACGATGATCAGCTTCTAAATAATCTTTAGTAAAGTGAGGCCCAGGAGGTAAACATTATATACGTAAATCATAAGAGCTTTCAGCACTGACAAAGCACTTATTCTTTTTCCTTGAAGTGAGAGAAAATAATTATAAACGCAAGATTCACCGAGGATACACGACCTGAGAATACTTAGTATCCAGTCACCATACAGGCAAGAATGTCATGCAAATACCGACTCACACACACACACACACACACACACACACACACACACACACACACACGTGGTAGTACTGGTGGACGTGAAAATCTCTGTTCCAAGGTACAGTACTCACTCCCATTCTTTTCCTCATCCTCATATCTGACATAGGACGAGATGTAAACAACAGCACTGTGTCTTCCTTTGCTGAGAACAGACACTGGACATCTACAAGTGAATATATACCAAGTCTTCAAATGGGCCACAGAAAACAATATGAAATTCAATGAGGACATATTTCAATTACTCTGCTATGGAAAACTGGAGGAAATAAAAGCTAGATCGGAATATAAAACAAATTCTAACCACACAATTTATCGGAAAACTAATGTAAAAGATTTTGGAAATGATAGTGTCAGAGGATCTCACTTTGAAAGATCACAACAATATCATTATTACAACTGTTACGAAAATGATAGGATGGATAAAAAGAACCTTCAAACCAAGGAATGCTAAGCCACTGATGATTCTCCTTAAATCACTTGTTCTCTTTAGGATGGAATATTTCTGTAAACTAACAATCTTTTTTCAAGGCAGGCGAAGCTGCAGTTGTGCAGAATATACAGAGCCCTTTCACTCAACGTAAAAGTACAGTCAAACACCTCAGTTGATGGGACCGTTTGAAGTCCCTTGACCTGGTGGTGCAACATACACCCAATGAAAAGCAGAGGTGATGTGAGTACACTAAGAGATAACACAATAAGTGTCAGAGGCCCAAGATTGTTCACCTGCCTCCCAGTATATATAAGGTGGATTACCAATAGACTTATAGCTGTCTTCAAGACGAAGATGGACAGATACATAAAATCAGAGCCTGACCAACCAGGCTGTGGTTCATTCGTTAGATTGCTTGCGGCCAGCAGTGGATCAGCCCCTGATCCACCGCGGGGACTGGTCACGAACCGGGCCGCGGGGGTGTTGACCCCCGTAACACCTTCCAGGTATTCTCCAAGTATACATGGAGGTGATAGTGTCTCCAAGCTGGAAGTTAGAGTGTCTACATGCTGGAGGTGACAGTGTCTACATGCTGGAGGTGACACAGAGGTAACATTCTCAGTGGCAAGATGCCAGTTCATCCTTCACTACACATCATGGCTCAGCTCTTCACGGAGATATATATATATATATATATATATATATATATATATATATATATATATATATATATATATATATATATATAATATATATATATATATATATATATATATATATATATATATATATATATATATATATATATATATATATATATAATATAATATAATATAATATATTTATTTTGTATTTTCCATTAGACTAATGGGGTTGAATATAAGCAACTGAGGCAGCGAAGGAGATCGTGTGAGAAGGAGGAGACTTATGCAAATTTACTCTCGGACTCAGATTTCCTCGCTTGATGTCGCGAACTAACAGCCCAAGACAAGTGGCATTTCGGCAACCACAAATGGCTCGACGGACCGATGTTTTCTATTACTAACGAGAAAACAGCGATTGTGTAGCTCGTGGTTGTGTCACGCCATCTCACGTGGATTTAATGAAGTCTAATTTGTATCTTGCGTAGTTCTTTTTATGACTTCAACTGTAGGGAGAATACCTTAGCTGGAAGGCTTACCATCCTCCTTGATGCTATTGGTTTTCTCGTCAGGAAAATTAACCAATAGAGGTTTCTATCATACTGTGACCCATTCAGAGGTGTGCCCGGTAGCTGGAATGTAGGGGAGAATCTTTGGGCGTGCGCTGTTATGGTGTTGTGTCTACCACACAGATGCGATTGCGGTATTCATTGGCTCTATGGCAGACAATGACAGAGGGACAGCTGGCTTCTCGGTCGAACTCCGTGATCTCAGAGACCCCTTTCAGAATCGCTGGCAGCCCTTATTGTCACTGCGTGTTATAACAAACAAACACAGCTGAATACTAACAATATATTAAGATTTTTTTTTGTATCTCGGAGTTCTTAAATCCATGCATTTTTCGATAAAAATATATTACATTAAAATTTTATATTTTGCCAAATACCTGTTTTCGGTAATAGCTATTGTGTTACACTTGATTTAGTTGACTTTTCTGCATCTCTTGACTTCACATTGTCTCATCCCAAGCCATATTTCACGCCCACACTCACTCTGATTAGGAATTAATTCTGGGAACCTTATCAATTGCATACACTTAAAAAAATTGAAGCAAATGTTAAATTTTTTATCTTTATATTTTTCATTTATGTTAAAATAAAAATTAATGTTTTTGTACCAAAACGACCTTAGGAAACTTACCTAACCTTATTATAACAAGCGCAATTTAATTTAGCCTAATCCAACTAAATATATTTTCTAGTTTATAATAATTTATTAATAAGCAAACACAATGAAATGAAATATTTTTTTTTCGTTAGGTTCAGAATGATTTTTCCGAAATAATTATTGCATATTGCAAGTTTTACAAGTGTAACAGTTATACACAGGTGCCATACACACAAGTGTAACATACACATACGCATATTTTGATATCACCTGTTTACTGTGATCTTTTTGCATATTTTAAAAAATATATATATATATATATATATATATATATATATATATATATATATATATATATATATATATATATATATATATATATATAACATCTGTTATCAGGGCAATAAATGCATTCCCTAGAGATGACAACCTTGTCCGTATCCCCTCCAGGACGTCAAACACCCGCCAGGCAAATGTCAACAACAGGACACCAGACGCCTCAAAAATCAGGGCCCACATTAGCAGAAAAATAGAAGAGGGTAATACTATCGGAGCACTGAGGCTTATAACCAGTGAGGATACCATCGCTCCTAAGGATATCATTACAGCACAAGCCCTGAAGGACAAACATCCGCCCAGGGCTCCCAGTACCAACATTGACCCCCTTGACATTGCAGCAGGTCAAGAACATTTAACCTTACGGGACGCCGATGTGTATAAAGCTGCTATGTCTTTCCCACAGGGCTCAGCAGGAGGTTTCACTGGTTTAAGGCCACAACACTTGAAACAAATGCTCAATCCAGGTCTTGGTGAGGTCTCTGAGAGATTGTTGTCTGAACTCACCAAATTTTCCAATGGGTGCCTGGCTGGTAATGTCCCACAGACCATTAGACCCCTTTTCGTTGGTGCCTCACTGTGTGCCCTCCGGAAAAAGGATGGAGGAATCAGGCCCATTGCAGTGGGCAACACCCTTCGGCGCCTAGTTGCCAAGGCTGCAGTACGAAGGGTGAGTCAAGATGCTGCCTCAATGTTGAAACCAACTCAGCTCGGTTTTGGTGTTCAACAAGGCTGTGAAGCAGCTGCCCATGCAGCACAGTATACATCAACAACATGTCCAATGAAAAAGCCTTAATCAAATTGGACTTTGCCAATGCTTTCAACTCAGTCAGAAGGGATGCTGCTCTCCAAGCAGTTTCTAGGCACTTTCCTTCCCTCTATCCCTTCATAGAATCGTGTTATAGTGTGGCTTCTAAACTTTTGTTTGGGGACCATGAAATTGACTCGTGTGAGGGTGTGCAACAGGGGGACCCTCTTGCTCCCTTTCTATTCTGTCTAGCCATCAAGGATGTCACAGAAACATTGTCCAGTGAGCTCAATATCTGGTTCTTGGATGACGGGACCCTAGCTGGCACTACACAATCTCTCTGGGAGACATCAGGAAAATTAAAGATATGGTAGGCAGCCTGGGCCTATCTTTAAACCCCACCAAATGTGAGATAGTTTCCACCAATCCACAGATGATCCAGGACATTAGGGCTGTTTTACCAGGGGCACGAGCCATCGATCCAGCCAACAGCACTCTCCTTGGTGCTCCCCTTGGGCCCAATGCCATCGATCTGGTCCTGGAAAAAAAAATCTCCGACCTCAGGACGATGGAAGGTAGGATGAAAGACATTGATACACATGATGCCTTCTACCTACTCACCAGGTGCCTGTCAATCCCAAAACTTACATACTTCCTGAGATGTTCCCCAGCCTTCAACAGCCCGAAACTCGAGGAATACGACTCTCTCCTCAAGACCATGCTAGAGAGTGTATTGAATCTTTCCCTCGAAGATGGACAGTGGTTGCAAGCTTCACTTCCAGTCAGACTTGGGGGGCTGGGAGTACGCAAATCCTCCCAGATTGCCCTACCAGCCTTCTTATCCTCTTCCATAGCATCAAATGAGCTAATAAAACAAATTCTTCCATACAACCTCAGTGATTCAGCAGGAATACAGGACCCTAGCTACACCAGTGCCATCACTGAATGGGAGACTCTTGCTGCTCCAACACCAAAACCTAGTGAAGAACAGGCCTACAAACAGTCAAGCTGGGACAGCCCCATTGTTGAAAAGATACTTGCCAATATGCTCAGGGCCGTAACATCAGACAGGGAGACTGCCCGTCTCCTATCCGTGAGTGCACCTCACTCTGGGGACTTCCTCCAAACAGTTCCCATTTCGGCCATGGGAACACGCCTGGACCCTAAGACCCTTCGTATTGCAGTGGCTCTGCGCCTTGCTGCCCCATCCACACGGAATATACGTGTATTTGCGGCGATGCGCAAGCCGACCAATATGGTCTACATGGTCTTAACTGTTCTAAAACCAAGGGTTGGCATGCAAGACACAATGAGGTCAACGACATCATAAAGAGAACCCTCGCTACAGCTGGATGCCCAGCCGAGAGAGAGCCTCGATCACTAGCAGCCAACAACGCCCACAACCCAGCAAACCGCCCCGACGGGATCACCATCTATCCTTGGAAGAATGGCAAGCTCTTAGCATGGGATTATACCTGCGTGTCGACACTGGCTGACACCTACATCCATCACAGTGTTGGGCGACAGGGAGGAGCTGCTGACCACAGAGAGGAGTACAAGATCGGCAAGTACAGGGACATAAGCCAACAGTATAAATTTGTCCCAGTGGGATCGGAGACCTTGGGAGCGTGGGGAAAAAATGCAACACGTTTCCTTAAAGAGCTGGGTTCCAGACTCATCGACACCACCAGGGACCCAAGGGCAGCCACGTTCATGTTCCAGCGTCTCAGCGTGGCCATCCAGAGGGGAAACGCATGCTGCATACTCGGCTCGCGCCCGGCTTCGGAGGAGCTGGAGGAGATTCATAATCTTTGACATATTGTACCATTGTATTCATGTTCATGTTTGTGTGTTTTATAAATGTATTCTGTCTATTAATAAAGCATTTATATGTATGTATGTGTGTATATATATATATATATATATATATTTCGTGTGTAGGGCAAGGAGGAATAACATCTTGTAGGAGTGTGGAAGAGCCAGTTGTGGGTGTAGGGGAAGTTCGTGAGGCAGTGGGTAGAATGAAAGGGGGTAAGGCAGCTGAGATTGATGGGATAAAGACAGAAATGTTAAAAGCAGGTGGGGATATAATTTTGGAGTGGTTGGTGCTATTATTTAATAAATGTATGGAAGAGGGTAAGGTACCTAGGGATTGGCAGAGAGCGTGTATTGTTCCTTTGTATAAAGGCAAAGGGGACAAAAGAGAGTGCAAAAATTATAGGGGAATAAGTCTGTTGAGTGTACCTGGTAAAGTGTATGGTAGAGTTATTATTGAAAGAATTAAGAGTAAAACAGAAAGCAGGATAGCAGATGAACAAGGGGCTTTAGGAAAGGTAGGGGTGTGTAGACCAAGTGTTTACAGTGAAACATATAGGTGAACAGTATTTGGATAAGGGTAAAGATGTTTTTGTGGCATTTATGGATTTGGAAAAGGCGTATGATAGGGTAGATAGGGGGCAATGTGGCAGATGTTGCAGGTGTATGGAATAGGAGGAAGGTTACTGAAAGCAGTGAAGAGTTTTTATGAGGATAGTGAGGCTCAGGTTAGAGTGTGTAGGAGGGAAGGGGACTATTTCCCAGTAAAAGTGGGCCTTAGACAAGGATGTGTGATGTCACCGTGGTTGTTCAATATATTTATAGATGGGGTTGTAAGAGAAGTGAATGCGAGGGTCTTGGCAAGAGGTGTTGGGCTAAAAGATAAAGAAGCAAATACAAAGTGGGAGTTGTCACAGTTGCTTTTTGCTGATGACACTGTGCTTTTGGGAGATTCTGAAGAGAAGCTGCAGAGGTTGGTGGATGAATTTGGTAGGGGTGTAAAAGAAGAAAATTGAAAGTGAATATAGGAAAGAGTAAGGTGATGAGGATAACAAAAGAATAGGTGACGAAAGATTGGATATCAGATTGGAGGGAGAGAGTATGGAGGAGGTGAATGTATTCAGATATTTGGGAGTGGACATGTCGGCGGATGGGTCTATGAAGGATGAGGTGAATCATAGAATTGATGAGGGAAAAGGGTGAGTGGAGCACTTCGGAGTCTGTGGAGACAAAGAACCTTGTCCATGGAAGTAAAGGGGAATGTATGAGAGTATAGTTATACCAACGCTCTTATATGGGTGTGAAGCATGGGTGATGAATGTTGCAACGAGGAGAAGGCTGGAGGCAGTGGAGATGTCATGTCTGAGGTCAATGTGTGGTGTGAATATAATGCAGAGAATTCGGAGTTTGGAAATTAGGAGGAGGTGCGGGATTACCAAAACGATTGTCCAGAGAGCTGAGGAGGGGTTGTTGAGGTGGTTTGGACATGTAGAGAGAATGGAACGAGACAGAGTGACTTCGAGAGTGTATAAATCTGTAGTGGAGGGAAGGCGGGGTAGGGGTCGGCTTAGGAAAGGTTGGAGGGAGGGGGTAAAGGAAGTTTTGTGTGCGAGGGGCTTGGACTTCCAGCAAGCATGTGTGAGCGTATTTGATAGGAGTGAATGGAGGCATATGGTTTTTAATACTTGACGTGCTGTTGGAGTGTGAGCAAAGTAACATTTATGAAGGGATTCAGGGAAACCGGCAGGCCGGACTTGAGTTCTGGAGATGGGAAGTACAGTGCCGGCACTCTGAAGGAGGGGTGTTAATGTTGCAGTTTTATAACTGTAGTGTAAAGCACCCCTCTGGCAAGACAGTGATAGAGTGAATGATGATGAAAGTTTTTCTTTTTCGGGCTACCCTGCCTTGGTGGGAATCGGCCGATGTGTTAATAAAAAATAAAAAATAAAAAATGCAAAAGAGATCACAGTAAACAGGTGATATCAAAATATGCGTATGTGTATGTTACACTTGTGTGTATGACACCTGGATATGACTGTTACACTTGTGTGTATGGCACCTGTGTATAACTGTTACACTTGTTTGTATGACACCTGTGTATGACTGTTACACTTGTGTGTATGACACCTGTGTATGACTGTTACACTTGTGTGTATGACACCTGTGTATGACTGTTACACTTGTGTGTATGACACCTGTGTATGACTGTTACACTTGTGTGTATGACACCTGTGTATGTCTGTTACACTTGTGTGTATGACACCTGTGTATGTTACACTTGTGTGTATGTCACCTGTGTATAAGGGGATAAAAAGACTTCAAGGAAGAATATTTGAATTTTTTTCCTGAAGCCATTTGAATTTTCCACTTCCCCTACCACCCCATCTTTTCATTCTGATATATATATATATATATATATATATATATATATATATATATATATATATATATATATATATATATACACAGTGGAACCTCGGTACTCGAACTTAACTCGTTCCAGAAAGCTGTACGAGTGCAGATCTGTTCGAGTACCGAGCGAATTTTTACCTTAAGAAATAATGTAAATTTGATTAATCAGTTTCAGATCCAAAAAAATACACTTTCAGCGACTTTGCGGTGTATTTTAGAATGATATTTAAGATTGTATTCTCGTTTTCTTGGTCTCGTTTGATAGAATGAAAGATATAATACAGAAATAGAGATTATTCTGAATGGTTTACAGAATACAAGTATCTGAAATTGAGCTCAAAGTAGCGGAAATGTTCGATTTTTGCAGATGTTCAACAGTAAACAAATCACGCCACGCGTCCAATACACGTCAACTGGTGGGTCTAATATGCTTTCATAAATGTGCTGATATTATTTATACTATTTTTTTCAGTAATGCAGTAGTCTGCATAACAGTAAATCTTCTATTTTTTGTGTGAATAAAAATTCAAAATGGAAAGCAAGCGTAATATAAGAGGGGCCCGAAGTGGGAGGATTTATAGGAGAGAGAGGGAGGGGCCAGCAGAAGGAGCATTCAGTATCTGATGAGTCGTCTTGATAGTTGGATACTAGCAGTGGCGCGTATACAATGTTGTGTAATTACGCTAATATTAGTAATAAAGGTTATCTATCACATTTATTCCAACTTGATATCAGAAACAAGATAGATCTAGAAGCGTAATAAAGATGCCGAAATTAATAAAATGCATATTATATGGAGAGGCGGAGGCGGTGTTTATATCAGGGCAAACACACTCTAAACAATTTTCTTTTTGGTTGACTGTTATCACTAATCTTCTTAGGCCCCATGGTGACTTATACTAATTAATATAAATAAAACACACAAAAATGCAAAGAAACACGAAATAGTTTACAGTGAAGTTCAGCGGAGTTTTGGACTGAGTGACAGCTGCAGGGAGACTGACGGACATGTTCTGGGAGGTCGTGTTTGTTTGGTCGAGTGCCCAGCAAACGATCCACTACTGAGCGATTTCTTTTTACCTAACAAAGCGTGCGAGTACCGAATTGTTCGAGTACTGAGGTTCCACTGTATATATATATATATATATATATATATATATATATATATATATATATATATATATATATATATATATTCAACAAGTCGGCTGTCTCCCACCGAGGCAGGGTGACCCAAAAAAGAAAGAAAATCCCCAAAAGAAAATACTTTCATCATTCAACACTTTCACCTCACTCACACATAATCACTATCTTTGCAGAGGTACTAAGATACGACACTTCAGAAAATCCCTCCAAACCTCCAATATCTCAAACCCCTCCTTTAAAGTGCAGGCATTATACTTCCCATTTCCAGGACTCAAGTCCAACTAAATCAATTAACTGGTTTCTCGGAATCCCTTCACACAATATTACCCTGCTCACACTACAACAGCTCGTCAGGTCCCAAAAACCATTCGTCTCCATTCACTCCTATCTAACACGCTCACACATGCTTGCTGGAAGTCCAAGTCCCTCGCCCACAAAACCTCCTTTACCCCCTCCCTCCAACTTTTTCGAGGACGACCCCTACCCCGCCTTCCTTCCCCTACAGATTTATACACTCTCCAAGCTATTCTATTTTGATCCATTCTCTCTAAATGACCAAACCACCTCAACAACCCCTCTTCAGCTCTCTGACTAATACTTTTAGTAACTCTACACCTCCACCTAATTTCCACACTCCGAATTTTCTGCATAATATTTACACCACACATTGCCCTTAGACAGGTCATCTCCACTGCCTCCAGCCTCCTCCTCGCTGCAGCATTTGCAACCCATGCTTCACACCCATATAAGAGTGTTGGTTCCACTATACTTTCATACATTCCCTTCTTTGCCTCCATAGGTAACGTTTTTTGTCTCCACAGATACCTCAACGCACCATTCACCTTTTTTCCTTCATCAATTCTGTGGTTAACCTCATCCTTCATAAACCCATCCACTGACAAGTCAACTCCCAAATATCTGAAAACATTCACTTCATCCATAATCCCTCTCTCCAATGTGATATCCAATTTTTCTTTATTTAAATCGTTTGATACCCTCATCACCTTACTCTTATCTATGTTCACTTTCAACTTTCTACCTTTACACTCCCTCCCAAATTCGTCCACTAACATTTGCAACTTTTCTTTCAATACTAACCCTACCGTACACTTTACCTGGTATACTCAGTAAACTTATTCCCCTATAATTCATACAATCTCTTTTATCCCCCTTCCCTTTATATAAAGGAACTATACACGATCTCTGCCAATCCCTAGGTACTTTCCCCTCTCATTTTGCACTCTCTCGCCACTCTCTTCACCTTTCTTTTACTCTCCATATACTCTGTTCTTCTATTAACACTTCTGTTTTGTAAAAACCTCTCATAAGCTACCTTTTTCTCTTTTATCACACCCTTTACTTCTTCATTTCACCACTCACTCCTCTTTCCTCCTGCACCCACCCTTCTATAGTTACAAACGTCTGCCCCACATTCTAATACTGCATTTTTAAAACTATCCCAACCCTCTTAACCCCCCCCCCCCCCACTATTCATACTTGCACTAGCCCATCTTCCTGCCAATAGTTGCTTATATCTCACCCTAACTTCCTCCTCCCTTAGTTTATACACTTTTACCTCTCTCTTACTTGTTGTTGCCATATTCTTTTTGTCCCATCTACCATTTACTCTAACTGTAGCTACAACTATATACTGATCTGATATATCCGTTGCCCCTCTATAAACATGTACATCCTGAAGCCTAACCATCAACCTTTTATCCACCAAAACATAATCTAACAAACTACTTTCTTTATGTGCTATATCATTCCGTGAATACTTATTTATCCTCTTTTCATAAAATATGTATTACTTATTACCAAACCTCTTTCTACACATAGATCAATTAAAGGCTCCCCATTTACATTTATCCCTGGCACACCAAATTTACCTACTACTCCCTCCACAACATTTTTACCCACTTTAGCATTAAGATCCCCAACCACAATTACTCTCTCACTTGGTTCAAAACTCCCCACACACTCACTCAACATTTCCCAAAATCTCTCTCTCTCCTCTACACTTCTCTCTTCTCCAGGTTCATAAACACTTACTATAACCCACTTTTCACATCCAATTTTTATTTTACTCCACATAATCCTTGAATTTATACATTTATATTCCCTCTTTACCTGCCATAACTGATTATTCAACATTATTGCCACTCCTTCTTTAGCTCTAACTCTATTTGAAACTCCTGACCTAATCCCATTTATTTCTCCCCACTGAAACTCTCCTACCCCCTTCTGCTTTGTTTCACTTAAAGCCAGGACATCCAGCTTCTTTTCATTCATAACATCTACAATCATCTCTTTCTTATCATTCGCACAACATCCACGCACATTCAAACATCCCACTTTGACGGTTTTCTTTTTTTTATTTTTAGTAATCTATTCGGGAAAAGGGGTTACTAGCCCATTGTTCCCGGCATTTTAGTTGACTTTTACAACACGCATGGCTTACGGAGGAAAGATTCTTATTCCACTTCCCCATGGATATGAAAGGAAAAGCAATAAGAACAAGAACTATTAAGATAAAATCAAAGAAAACTCAAATGAGTGTGTATACATAAATGTGTACATGAATGTGTAGTGTGACCTAAGTGTAAGTAGAAGTAGCAAGACGTACCTGAAATCTTGTATGTTTATGAGACAGAAAAAAGACACCAGCAATCCTACCATCATGTAAAACAAATACAGGCTTCCTTTTTACACTCACTTGGTAGGACGATAGTATCTCCCTGGGTGGTTGATGTCTACCAACCTACTACTTATATATATATATATAGTATATATATAACGGTCATTAGAGGGTTGGAGGGGGCAGTGAGGGGAGGTAGGCAACATGGAGGATGGGTAGTATTGCGTATTCCCCCTCCCTCCCCTAAACACGCGCACATATACCATGCAGACTCGTTTCGATACCAGAGTGTTTGTTCACCTTCTGTGTATAGTGTAGAGTGTACAGTGGTGTGTTGTTTTTAGTGGGGGGCTGTGTATAGTGTATAATATCGTGTCATGTATAATGAGGTGTTGTTTAGTGTTGTGAGTGGGCAACTCTGCCAGGCCTGCCTCCCCAGGTCATCACACCTCCACTACTCCCTCACCCTCATCACTCCTCACACCACCTCCACCTCCTCCCTTCCCCGCCTTCCACGAGGACTTGAGACCGCCAACCACATCTAGGCCTACGCTCTCCTCCACCCCCACCATGAACAACCCATGGTATGGGCCTCCACCCACACGTGCCATTCTCCCTGCAGAGAGCAGCCCACAGCCTCCACAGGCAGATGAAAGTTCCAACGTTAATCTCCTCAGTTCCGAAAATCTTCTGCAGGCATTCAAATTAACTGCTAGCAGTACCCTATCTCACACTCCTAAGGCGGCTCGCCCTTATGCGACAGTGAAATTCACAGACCTTCTTAAGCATGTGAATGGAGGTTCCAGATTTTTTACATTTCTAACCACAGTGCTTAAAAAATAAAACACACATACAATTCATATACAAGTCACCACACTTGTATGATACTTCCAGATATAATTTATTTTATGTATTTAGAATTAATAAGTCATTCGTATTTCAACATATACAATATGAAAAGAATTTAAATCGTAATAAACAACTATTTACGGACCGCGGTTCGATCCCCTCGTCCATCCGTCTGTTTATTCATACTCAGTATGTTTCATCTAAAGTTACCACTAATGCTCTTATAAGAATGATTTAACGTTGTAAGAAATAGCTTAATGGTATCACAAAAAAATCCCTTGTGGCAACAGATATCGCAAAGTAATCCCTTCAGTAATAGGCTAAACCACAGGGGTTATACAGCCTGCAGGTTATTGTAGGATGCGGGGAGAGTGGGTTGTAAGAGGGAGATGGACGATTAGAGGGGATGGAGTGCAAATGACGGTGGATAGTGCAGGGGTGGAGGGTAAAAGATAGGAGAAGGGACGAGGGGGGTGCTAGAGGTATAACTTAGAGTTTGTGTATGTCAGTTTTTTCAAAAAGTCAATGAGAGAGCGGGTTAAAGGGGGGTC